>JBBPUC010000026.1:0-101577 GCA_038094375.1 Tubosaeta aff. heterosetosa
CAGTCAAGTTGAGCCTGAAAATCGTGAGCCCATAAGGCTTACGGACCCGTGATTCCCATCCTTCAGGGATCCGCTCCTCCGTGAACATCACCCTGATATCGTCCGCTCGGCCGCCAAAGATAGTAGGGATCGTCGACGTACTGTAATGGAGCAGAGCGCAATCAATAAAGAGAAGGGCAGCGATATGACCGACAGATGACATACTTAGCGGTGCTAAAGACCCTTTGAGGCAATCGGAGAGTGTATCCATTGTTTGCTGCCTTGCAGTCCACGCGACGCTTCCCCAAAATACGAGACAGATCTTTGACGGTAAAGAGTGGGTGACCGTCTGCGTCCTTTCCGGAAGCAAACGATAAAACCTCTTCAACAAAAGGTGGGTGAATTGTCGCTTGATTCGGCTGGAGTGCCGTGTCGAGGCCTAAATAAAATGGAGTAATGGGCGATGGCAATCGGCAAGCAACCAAGGTACTACCCACGTGTGAGCGAGCCGTCATGTTCAATTCCATTGTGCATGTTTATCTCCTCCAGATCAAAGGTGTCCTTGCTATAGCTCTTTTTCAACATGCGAGCGGTGAAGTGGCATATATAGTAGCAAAAGGAAGGGCTGAAGTTGTACGTGGCATGAATACGTTCGGGGACTTCATTAAACCTGATGCCTCTTCCACTGCGTGAAATGATTCCTGAACAATAAAGACGCAATGAGTGGCGAAACAAGTAGCGAGATGTTTGCAGACATACCATGATTCGCCATCGCATTCAAACAGGGACAGCAGGAACGGCTGTCACCATCCTGCGGTGCCCTAAATTCTGGCCAATATCCTCCATAGCCCGGTTGACCCTCTGGGGTAACTTTACCAACGGAGCGGCTAAAGCGAACGAGATTTCCCAACGTCAGAAAGATATCCCAGGTAAAGATGCCTGCGTCAACCAGAACGTTGGAGAGGGAATCAAGAAATTTCATCCTGCAGTGTAAAGGATGAGAGCAAGGGTGAAAAGTCACGCCCCACACAAACGCCTGATGCCATTCTGATAAAGGTAGGGGTCCGAACAAGCATGTCAACAAACAAGCGGTCTCCCAAATTGTATGAATGAGCCGTGGGTTATCCGGAGAATGAATACGAAAACTCGCCCGCACGAGGTCAAGTTATTTAAGGCTAGGACCGCACTGGCCGCGGCGCTCACTATCACCAAATAGGATGCCAGCGAGACGCGAATTGATCCTATGGAGGGCATGCTGATCAGCCACTTGAGTTCAACAGTTACATACTGGAGCCTTCGGGCGCTTTCACCTGCAACTACTTAGATGCAGAGACCTCGGGAGGCCCACTTTTGACCCCATGCCGGATCTACAGATTCTACAGCACAACGCACAAAGCTATGGGTGTTCAGGCTTTGGCTTTCATAGGTTCACCACGAATTATGGCTCGCGGCGGTGGCTTCTTGCCCATGGGGCTCCAAAGACTGCTCGTGATGTGGGCCACACCATCAGAGGACGTAGGAATTGGTGAGAAATTGTTCGGTACGCTTCGTGAGCAAGGAAGACGATTATCAAATACGTACCCGAGCGGCAGGGTTCAGACGAATCTGGTGAACGTGTAAAGATCGAGGTCCACCAGTGTTGGAGTGAAACAAGTTCTTGTTCGGATCAAGGGACGTAATCAAGAGGGCTTCAATAGCCGCGATACACGTCGGCGCAGTTGGCCAGATACAAATTCATGCGACGGCGAACTGCGGAATCTGTCGGAAAGTCAGGCCTCAGGGGGGGATTCCTCACGATGTTGCGCCCAAGGCTCACATCATGTACGCTTCCGGTGGTGATGGACTTGGCAAAGAATCATCGAGTCATCCCGCTGTATCTCCTTTTTGATTATTTGGGTCACCATGTTTTAATTTCTTACCACGTGTTTCGTGACTGGTGATCCAATCAGCAGAGGCTATTGGTTAGTATACGTTGTTCCCCATCACGAGCTGCGACAGTGTGTCCCTTGGTCGCATTACTACTTCAAATGTACAGAGTTCAGGGCATTTGCGGGGTCAGGGATGCGGCAGGGCACGGGTGCCCCTTACTACCAAGCGATGTAATGTCCAACATAGGGCAAACTACCCCAAAGGAACAAATGGATTTTTTTTTAAATGTACAGAGTGATAAGGCGTACTGGCATGGATGGGATCATCGGCGTAGTTTACATTCATTAGTACCTCCGCCTTTCCATTATCCCATTCATTAAATGAATTAACGACGATCAACAATAGTGTACTCTTACACAATGGGCAGTGCAATTTGTAGGTATGTGCATACTTGTCAGTAGCATTTCGCGTACAAGTCTGTATATCGCTGTTGCGAGCGTACATAGGGATGGGATGCATCATTTCGGGACAAGGTTGTGAGCGTGTCTCACGTGGAGCGCTCCCAGCTACAGTACCGCAAGCCTGTAGCAAGCACAAATCTGTAAAGCAAAACGTACAAATTACTATTTTTTCACTCGAAGCTTCAGAAGGAGGTGCGACATAGACAGATAGTAAGGATTAATAATGGAGAAATGAGGATCCTTGTATTTGGTTTTGCAATAAATCGCCTGGAAATCATCGATCGCCAGTAGGACAACCTGTGATGCAAATGAGGATCAGGTGCACGAGACGCCCTTGGAGGTCAAGGCCTTACCCAGTTTGCCATTGTAGTTCCCCAGATGAAAGCCATTAAAATGGTTGGGGCGTTCCTTGATTCTTGCTCGCACTATGTCGGAATGGAGTCCTCTATGGCATTGTCGATCTAACTTACGTAGCGAGTAGCTGTTATAAGTATATGGGATAGTGGCACTGAAAATACTCATAGCTACACAAAAATATGTAAGAAGGGCAGCCTGAGCTTTAACGAATTAGATTGACCCACCTCGGGACGGTCTGCCTCATCCCTAAGAATCACGGCACAGGTGACATCATAGACGAGCTAGTCAGTAACCCCTAGGCCCATATCGGAGGGAAACCATAAGCAATTGTAGAGCAAAATACGTAGACCTATGAGAAGTAACCATACTTCAATCTTGCGCTTGAAACCGGCGTTCGTAGCAGAGGCCGATTCAGCCTCGTTTGCTCACCGACCAATGCGAACTTGATGCCTGTGTAGAGCACTCACGTGACGTGACGCGTCGCGCGGTTGTGATTTTGATTCGCTCTTGCCAACCAGTGAAGATGACCAAACGCAAGTTGCCGCCCATCGACGACGATGAGGACGAAGCACTCAACCAGCCCAGGAAGCTCCCAGCCATCGGCACCAACGCCAGCACCCGCCCTCATCGGAATAAACCTCCTTCCAGACTCACCAGACCAGACCCTCCAAGGCTTACTTTACCCCGTCGCTCCACCCGTGCAACCAGCGCACCTCCAAAGCATTCCACTGCGGCTCGCGTCACCTCCGGTTCCGTGCTCGCCTTTCGGGATCTTCAGAATCAGGTCGCATCACTGGAAGGCGTCAAGGCCGCTAACGACGTCTGTATCGCTCAAAAGCTTGATGCAGAACGCGCCAATGCAGCGGGGATTCAAGCTGACCATCACGCTCTCTCGCGCGAGCTTGCCTCATCCAGAGAGGCAGAACTAGACAAGCGTCGTCGGCTTGTTGACTCCACTGAAGAACTCGAGAAACTTCGTCTCAAACATGAGAAGGAAGTGTCCAACTTTGAAATCCAACTCCAGAAGCGTGCAAATGAGATAAGACAGCTTTCGGACGACTTGTGCATTACAAAAGGGAACCTTGACAACGCGCGGGCCACTGTTGCGTCTCTCGAATCCACGGTCTCTGATCAGTCGGCAGCACAGATCTCGCTCAACGCACAGATGAACTCACTTCAGGCAGAAAAGAATGCGTTGCAAGCACAACTCGATACTGTAACATCGACAGCTTCCCAGCAGAATCTCGACCATGAATCCGCTCTCAGACGGATAGCTTTCCTCGAGCAGGAGGCGAGGGAGTCAGAGATGATTCGCAGGAAACTCCACAACTTGGTCCAAGAGCTCAAGGGAAACATTCGTGTATTTTGTCGTGTTCGACCAGTCCTCCCCCACGAGTTGGCTTCCCCGACTCTGAATAGTAGTTCAAGTCTCGTGGCAAATATTACGTTCCCTGACAAACGGGAACACAAAGAAATTATTGTCACTTCCTCGAGCTCGAGTGCGATGGGCAAGGAACGAAAGGAAATCTACCCATTCTCATTCGATCGTGTAAGGCTCCGTTCCGGTGCCAAAATTCATCATTGATGGTCGCATACAGGTATTTGAGCCCGAGTCTACGCAGGGTGATGTCTTTGAGGAGATCTCACTTCTCGCTCAAAGCTGTGTCGATGGGTACAATGTCTGTATCTTTGCATATGGCCAGACGGGTTCTGGTAAATCCTTCACCATGGAGGGTGGCTCTGTGAGTATAATCCAGGCTATGCATCTTCCTACTCAGTGAGTTTCCATAGACCGAAGATACAATGGGAATGATACCCCGCGCTGTTGATGAGGTGTTCGGAGCAGCAGACGCACTGAAGAGCAAAGGTTGGGAGTACAGTATGGAGGGACAGTTCTTGGAAATTGTGAACGCCGCTCGTTGGAGCCCTCTCTTTTCTTCGATTGTCGGTGGTCACTGACCGGAAACAACACAGTATAACGAGACGATCAACGATTTACTCGGGAAAGCCGAATTCGACACAAAGAAACACGAAATCAAGCATGAGAAGACCACGACTGGCGTCAGTACACGAGTGACTGACGTCAATGTGCTACCTTTGCACACACCCCACGAAGTCTCGTCACTCTTGCGTTTAGCGAATTCGCGCCGCACCGTAGCCGCGACGCTCATGAACGAACGTTCGTCGCGGTCACATTCAGTCTTTACCCTCCGAATCTCTGGGCGTAATGGACACACCGAGGAACATTGTGAGGGGAGCCTTAATCTCGTCGATCTGGCTGGAAGTGAACGTTTGAACTCGAGTGGGGCTGCGGGACACAAAGAGCGTCTCAAGGAGACACAAAATATTAATCGCAGTCTCAGCGCATTAGGGGATGTCATCGCTGCATTAGGCGAGAAGGAGGGAAAAGGAGACAAACACATTCCGTACAGGAATTCAAAGGTGGGCCAATCGTCCATGCCTGCTATCTCGCGACTTCCCTTCTTACTTGTGATTGGTCATTGTATGAGATCTTTACTAACCTGTATTTCTTTGCCCCTTCTCCGGTTTTGCTCTGAGCAGCTCACTTACCTCCTGCAACATTCGCTAAGCGGGCACTCAAAAACGCTGGTGCGTGGCATCATGTCATCCGTGCCGTGTTGTACATGACCGTTCCTTTGTAAAGATGATCCTGAACCTTTCCCCACTTGCTACGCACCTGAACGAGTCGTTGACGTCACTGCGGTTCGCGACAAAGGTAAGGATAAGTCGCACCCCGCAAACTCGGTCTGCTTACTCCGTACTTGTTTGTAGGTCAACAACACCACCGTTGGCCCAGCAAAGAAGCAGGTCCGTGGTGCCAGCTGAAACTGCCATCGCCATTGCTTGGTAGGTTACACAGGTACAGATTAATTGCTCTCCCCTGTCTTGTGAGCATCGTATTATGTTACACGATTACAAGGATACGTCGTGGGTGACGCAGGGTTTGATACGATGAGGTAATGATAAGTATCATGGTTGGCTCTGCACCTAAACCTCTGCCCTCTTGAGAGCCTCGTGTCTAACATTGCGGACCACCCAAAGAAGTTGCATCGTACCTTGAGCAAAAGTGAGAAGGGCTGCAGAAACGAGAATAAATGTTAAGTTCCGTATAGCCTCTTGTACTACATCATATTAGGCGGATTCTGCGCGGCAACCGTGATCATCAGGGACACTAACACGTCAGCCAGGAGCATAGATAACTCAGTACACGACCGGTCCGACCCCGCACTACCTTGCGAATTCCGGGCCGTTTGATTACATTGGACTCTTCCGTACTGCGTTCCTGCAGCAACTGCGCTCATACAATCACTCCACGAACTGATGAACGCGTAACGAGAGCTTGACGTATTTTATCCGAGCTGGTTTCACCGTAGAGATTTTCTCAGGGCAGGAATGGGTACCAACGTTTGGGTGATGTTGCTGAGGAGGCTATAGGCCGCAGATCTTGAATGTGTCCTCTTCGGACATGACAGTGTGCACCAGACTTCATGTGCAGCATGTCATAATTACTCTACTTGCACACAACCACACCTTTTTCTATAAGCGAACGATGGCTGGGACATCATTCTAAATGGATGCAGCGAAGTTTGGTGAAATCACGTTAGAGAATGTCCCACAGGTGTCAGCTCTCGTATCCATAGCACGCGAAGGGTCAGTGGCGTACCAGGCTGCGCGGAAACGGAAGCAGGTGGCAGCGGCATTGGGTAGCTGTGATCAAGCGAGGGGCCGCCGGCTGTTGTCGTACGCCCGTTAACAAGACTCGTAGAGACACCTCAGCTGATTGGCGTATTTGTGAAACTCACCCATAAACGAGCAAATGCTATGGAAGAAAAAAAGACCGGGGGACATTGAATGGGTAGTGTGTTGGAAAGGTCCACCGCTGGTGGGGTGACATGATCACCGTGCATTTTGACTTGTTCCAGCGCTTGCACGGGACTTTTGCCGCGGATCCATCTATCATTTGTGTGGGCCTGAAGGTTGGGGTCCATATATACTTTTTGGTCCTCATCTCGAGATTTTGTTTGACATTCAAAAGTTGCAGCTTCAAGTTCTGCCAATGCGGACTTTTTTCAAGTTTTCCGATCCCAGTTTAGGGGCTGTATATCTTGTTCGTCGCTTCCCCAGAATCTGAGATAGATCTTTGATAGTCAGGAGTGACATTCAGGTGGCGTCCTTGCCGGTAGCAAAGTTCCTCGATGAGATGACTTCTTGCCTGGTTGGGCGGTGTATCCAGCTCTGAGTCTCGCTAGTGATCACGTCTGCTGTGCAAGCGGTGTTGTGAAATTTGATCTCCTCCGGATCGAATGTCCTCTTGGGTGACACACAGAGTAGCAGAATGAGGAGTCGTACTTGGCACGAACGAGTCGGGGAAGTTGACGACCTCTTCCAGTGTGTGCAACGATTCTTATCATAGAGCAATGTGCATACCACGACGGCAACAGCGAGACCGTCAGGCAAGAGAACGGCTCAGTTGGAGTACCCAACTTCAAAGAGAAATTCTCACGCCTCCCCATGTCCACCCACGAACGCCGCCTCGCCGCCCTCCAAACCGAAATCCAATCCCTCGAAGCCGAAAACGTCGCCCCCAAAGAATGGACCCTCCTCGGCGAATCCTCTGCCCGCACACGCCCGCACGACGCCCTCCTCGGCCACGACCTCGACTTTGAGCGCACCGCCCGCACCGTCCCCACCATCACCGACACCGTCGTCGCCGCCCTCGAAGCCCGCATCAAGGCGCGCATCCAACAAGGCCAGTTCGACGACGTCGTGCGTCCCCCGCCCGAGACCCCCTTCGTCCCCGCGCGGTGGGCCGAGCTGCAGGACACCAAGTCGGCGCAGTCGCTGGCACAGATCTACGAGGGCGCGTACCTCCAGCAGCAGTCGGGCCCCGACGACCGCGACGGGCGGCGCCAGCGCGCACACGACGACATCGCCCAGCGCTGGGAGAGCCTCTGTGCGACGCTGGACGCGCTGTGCAACGCACACTTTGTTCCCAAACCGGTGCGTCGCGCGCGTCTTGTGGCCGAGGGGTGTCTGATGGGCGATAGCCCAAGGCGAGCATCACGACTGTGTCGGACGTCCCGGCGGCGTCGCTCGAGTCGGCGCTGCCGTCCCGTAGATCGTTTGCGAGCATGCTCGCGCCCGAGGAGATTCTGGCCCCCACGTCCTCTTCCGACGTGCGTGCACGCAGCGAGTTGACCCCCCTCGAAAAACGTGCACGACGGGCGAGAGAGAGGAAAGCAAAAAAGAAGACGCGCGATGCACTCGACAAGCATCTCAAAGCGAAATCAAACAAGAAGAGCGCAAAACAAGAAAAGGAGGCTGCACTCAAGAGCCTGGTCAAGTCTGGAAAGGGTGTCACTGTCGTTGGAAAGCCGAGCAAGAAGCAGAAAGCGGGTAATTTGGCAAAGAAGGCCAAGTGAAGCGCTGGATGGTTTCTGTGCGTAGGCTTTCCACCATCTTTCCTTGTCTGCTAAGACGTCCGATAGCAGGAAACTACGCGCACTACTAGAACGCCACAGGGCGCTCTTCCATCACGGTCAGAAACTTCCAGGAGGGTAGGTGAGGCCATGGTCTTCACTGCATACGGGGGCCATCGCTTTTACAACCAAAATGTGTGCATAGTCCTCGATAAATGACCCCAATCAGTTGATCGTTTGAGAGTGAACAAAGTATCAGTCAAAACTTGATTACCACTGCCCAATCCTTGGTAATCACCACCGTCGGATCCTTGACAACCACCACCCCCGCCCTCTCCACCGTCCCCGCTTCATACGTCCACTCCAGCGCTCTCGTCTCTCCCCCAAGCACCACCTCCACGCCAGTCGGTCGCTTCTCCACGCCTAGCACTATGAGCCGCTCGATCCTCACCTCTGCTTCCTCTACTCCCCTCGCAAACGTGTTCCCAGGGGTATACGACGGTACGCCGGACGCTGCAGCACGATCACTGCTCCGAATGACCACCTCCCGCGCCGCCCGCTTCTTGCCCTTGCCATCGAAGCTCGTCGACGCTTCCAAGCCACGCCAGACGAGCTCGCCACGCTGGTACCCGAACCCTTCACCGTCATCAAGGTAGAGTTCGCCTTTCGCACTACCGTCGACGCCCAGTGCAATGCGCAGCGTAAACGGGTCGTGTTTCATCAACGGAGAGGAACGCCGGGGGCGTTCGCGCGTGGGGAGGATGGAGCCGCCGCGAATGAGCAATGGGATTTGGTCGAGGGCCGCAGGAATGGCGACTGTCCGGCCTACGGGTTCAGACGTCGAAGGCCAATAGGGTTTGTAAGTGAAGTAGTCGTAATAGACTTGTGGGTCTGAGAGATAGAGGTCGGCGGATGTTGCTCCTCGGGTGGTCACAGGTTTACACAAGAGACCAGAAGAACCGAGGTAAAACTGGTCGTCAATACCAAAGCCTTGTTCATCTTCAGGGAACATGACGTATTGAGGGCTATCCGACATCAGTGTCAAATCCATTCCTCAAACGACAACATACCGTAGGATGGGCACTCCACTCAAACTGCTCTCTCTGAATGCATTGTACCAGATGGGCAACATCGCATATCTCAATCTCAACATATCCCTAAGTATGCTCTTGTAGGGCTCATCCAAAAGATAGGGTTCGCGGCGCTTCGTGTCGATGTGGGCATGTGCGCGGAAGAATGGCGAGAATACACCGACGCCGTACCATCTCACGAGCATCTCGTGATCCGGATTTCCAAAGAAACCGCCGACATCCGCTGGACGCGAGTTAGAATCTTAATTATGGAAAGGGAGGGAACATCTCACATCCAGCAAATACCATTCCAGCAAGTCCGTTCGAAAGAACCATCTTCACTCCCACCGCCATGTGTTCCCATGTACCCAAATTGTCACCAGTCCAGATCGCTGCAAAGCGTTGGGTACCGGCGTAGTAAGAACGTGTGAGTACAAAGGGACGTTTAGGAGGGTCAGAACGGTGGTAAAGGGCATTGTACGTTTGGTTGGCCTGACATAAGACAGTGTGAACGAGGGACACCGAAGGAATCGAGGAAAACACGTACGAAAAGCATTCCGTTAATGTTGTGCACGTCTCTGTGTTCCCACCCACCATAGTGTATGTTGTCCCTTGGCATCGAAATCTCGGGACCATTGAAAACCGAGGGCTACAGCCAAATCAGTAATCCCCGGTGGAGCGCCAATGAAGTCACCTACCTCGTTCATGTCGTTCCAGATACCTACGTTCTCCGAGCTCTGCGACCACGACCACGACCCATCGATGCTCTTAAGCTTGAATAGCTTGACCCACAGATCCCAGCTCTTGGGGTTGAAAAAGTCGATCCACGAAGAAGATCCAGGCCAGCACCATCTATCAAGTAGGTCGTTGGCGCAAGGACGACAAAGTAAAGAGAACATACCCCTCATATTCACCCTCTCCCGACTTGGGTTTGATCAGTACATCAAGATCAGATGCCATCTGATAGGCAGGGTAGCTCGACTCGCGCTTGAGATGGGGATCGACGATGACAACCATCTATGTAAACTGTCGAGTCCAAAGGGCGACTGTGTTTAGCAGGGAGCGCACCTTGCGTTCCTTGGCTTCCACATCCGCGATCATTTCGACTGGATCCGGAAACGTTTTCTCATCCCACATAAAGTATTTGTGACCTTCTGAATACTCGATATCGAGCCAAAAGACGTCCACAGGGATGTCTTCCTCATCGAACCGCCTCTGCACCGATCTGACATCGTCACTGCTCACATAGTTCCAGCGGCATTGGTGGTACGCGAGAGAGTACAACGGAGGGAGCATGGGAGTGCCCGTAAGACGAGCGTATTGCGAGAAGATTGAGGTAGGGTCAGGACCCGGGAGGATAAAGACATCGAGAATGCCGGACTCAGAGATCCAGTGCGTCTCAGTGCCGCCATTCATCTTCCCGACATCAATCCAGGTGTCGCTTCCAATGGCGTTGAACACTGCAACGGTGCCCTTTTTACCGTGCGCGTGCATCAAAGGGACGGCGCCATAGAGAGCGACAGAGGCATCTGCAAGGTACTCGAATACGTCGGCGTTATAGAGTCGGTAAGGATCCGAGTAGGTCGCGTCGGGACCGGTAGTAGAAGGGAGGGACAGGTTTGTAGCGTGTTCCGGGATACCATAGACGTGTGGATGATTAGGGAAAGTGATGTCAAGTGAAAGGGATTCCGGGCCTATGAAAGCCAGGTGAATGAGAGACAAGACACGCGTGACAAAAGCTAACCCTTGGGCTTTGAATCCGTCCAAGTCGACCACGTCTCCTCCCACCACGCATCTTGTTGCTCGCCTTCAAACCAGGCAGCAGTGTTGACGTGGAACGGGACTTGTTCGCCTTCTGCACCTTCAATCTGAGACTGCGCAACCTCTTTTGTTCTGAAGTGTTCCATATGGAGCAAACCACGTCCGTTGAGGACGACCTGCTCCTCGCCGTTCTTGTAAAGTGTAATCTTGAGGGGGTTGTACTGCACGACGACCTCAAATGCGGTACCTGGTTCGCCGTATCTCGTGCGTATCTCGTCCTTGCCGACTAGCCACCTCGTTTGGCTTGATTTGCTGAGAGGGGGGTCGCGAATAAGGGCCCAGGAGGCTGCTTCGTTGTAGCGTTTCCTCAAACGAGTAATTTCATCCATTTGAACCCGTATGACACCATCTTCATGCGCTCTGAGTTCGAGGGAGAACGTGACATCGGGGTGTATGGTCGACTTGACCGTGGCGGTGAATAGTGAGTCGGTGGGGTCGCGAAGGACCGAGGATGGGTCGATATAGTACGGAGACTGCCACGACTGGCTGGCAGCGTGTGCACGCGCAGAAAGAGCGCGGCCACGGCGACAAAAGCCAGACTGGTCGCATGTTTTGAATGAATCGTGCTTGAAAGCGAATGTCGACGTCGACGCGAGCAGCACGACGAGGAGAGGGAGAGACCGCATCACGCCGACGAGTGTCGACGTCGAGCACCACATATAGCGTAATGATGTAATACATTCCCACGGTATCAGTCGTTGTACTCGTAGAATCCTTTACCTGTCTTTCTCCCCAACCATTGTGCATCCACCATCCGTTCGAGCAACACAGACGGACGGTATTTCGAATCAGATGTGCCCGTGTACAGCGTCTGCTGTATCGAGAGACATGTGTCGAGTCCAATGCTGTGCTTGTGTCAGCAAACTGGCGCTATTCCACCAGACAACTTACAAGTCAGCTGAAACACGAGATCAGAAGTCGGTCGGCGGGTGTGTCGTACACTCACCAAGCTGAAGTGGACCCATCGGATGAGCCATGCCCAGCCTAAATATCTTGTCAATGTCATCCCGCGTGGCCACACCCTATCGAGTAAATTAGCTCCTGTATCACAACACTTGGCAGAACACACCTTTTCTAGACACATGATGGCCTCGTTAATGAACGGCATCAGGAGCGCATTCGAGACGAAACCAGGAACGTCTTGCGACGTCGCCACCTCTGCCAACCATCAACTCACGCACATCCGAAACCGACTGTCCTTACCTTTACCACACGCCTCTGCAAACGCGCGCGACCGATCCAGCGTGTTCTTGGACGTTTGCACCGCCGAAATGAGCTCGACCAGTTTCTAGACACAGACTCAACACCGGCCTCCCAAGCAAGACAACACGACGCACCATCACCGGAACAGGATTAAAGAAATGCAACCCTGCACCCCATCAGCCCCACCCGCATACCCAAGACGCGTACTCACCGACGACCCGCCCAGCAATCCGCGTCCCCTCCTCCGATGCCGCAGACACCCCCTCGGGCACCACCGCCGCAGCGATCTTGGTGATACTGATCGACGACGTGTTCGTCGCCAATATCGCCCCTTCGTTCAACGTCTCCCGCAAGCTCCGAAACACCCGCTTCTTGAGCTCAACTTGCTCAGACACGGCTTCAACGACCATGTCCACGTCGCGCATTGCTGCGAGCGTGTCCACAACTCGGATGCGGTCCTTGGCTTCGGCAGCTTCGGCTTGCGTGAGACGACCTTTCGAGACGTCTTTGGAGAGCAGGGAGGAGAGAAAGGTCTGTGAATGGGCGAGTTGAGACGGGGACGTGTCGTGGATCAGCACGGGCACTTTGGCACGGACGGCCGAGACAAAGGCGATGCCCGTGCCCATCTGGCCAGCGCCGAGGACGCCCAACTGCTTGATGCCGTGTGCAATGGACATGGTGGTTCAAGTGTAGTTCCGAATCACGTGAATAATACATGTATACACCCAGTGACTTGAGCGGTATCTAACGAGCGTCAAAAAAAAAAATACCAAAAAGCAACGCATTCACAAACCGATTGGCGTCACAAGAGAAATGAAAACAACAAACGAGAGCACGCAAAACGAAAACTCGGCGGTGTAGAATCAACAGCATTGTGAAGGGGTTAGGTTGAATCGATACACAATAATAGGGCAATAAGGAGGGAAATAGTTATGTGCCTGTAAGTGAAATGAGATGCGCTAGAGGTAGAGATAGTTGCGACAGGGTTTTCGAATGCGGGCCGATCAAGACGGATCTAGGTCGGAACAGTGTGTGCGAGGCCGGTAAATAGATGCGAGCATGTGCTGGTCAAATAGTCTGTTGGTCCGTCGGCGGCGTGAAATCAGGAGATGCTATCCTGCAGGACGACGCGCGCAAGCATGCGCCGGAAATTGTCGCCAAGCGCGCTGCTTGGAAATGGCGACCCAAAGCGGCCATTATCGTATCAGCTTCCCCCAATCCAAGACACCACCTCCCCTTTCCCCGCCATCTTCCCGTCGCGGAAAGGCGTTCCAAAACCTGAGTGTCTCATCCCCAGCTCCCGTGACTATCGTCTCCCCATCAGGACTCATGGCAAGATAAAGCACCCGATGTGTGTGTCCGGTCAGTGATGCGACTTGAGAAAGCGATGGATATCGCCAGATACATATTTGATTCTGAGCTGCCGTGCTCGAGTACCCGTGCGTACTGACTAGCTCATGCGACGTTTGCGACCAGATAAGATTGCAGACCTGGATACCAATGCGTTAGTTACAGGATATGTAGGTGAAAACCAGACGCACTTGACTCCCTGTATCCAATTCGTTCAACATCGTGCCAGTAAACGTATTCCAAAATCGGATGTGTTTATCTTGTGTTCCACCACCCGTTGCCAGTACTCCAGAGATGTGTGGATCCCAAGCGAGCGCTTTGACAGCGGCAGTGTGCTCGTGGAACTTCCACAACGGTACGTCTCCATCCCCGTCGCCGCTACTATTTGACCTCGATCGACGCGTTGAAGTTCCAATACCACCCCCAGGTCCGGACCCAGAAGCATGCATAGATGATGATGACGCACGACGAGATCCACGGAGGTCCCATATACAGACTTTGTTGTCGTTACCACCACTTGCCAGTGCTGAACCCATTCCCGAGCCTCCAGGGCCTTGCGCTGCCGCGCCCCCTGTACTTGGTGCTCCAATCCCTCCCTCGACCATAGGCGCTCCGGTCGCAGTGACACCGATACCAGCTCCGCGTGGATTCCCAAAGCCCATCCCCAACTCTCCACTCCACCGTAATCCACAGACTTCTTGTCGATGACCTGCGCACTTTCTAAACGGCCTACCCCCGGCGCCTTCACGGACGTCCCGATGATGGACCATGCGATCCCTGCTCCCGCTACTTAATACATGTCCATTCCACGATAGAGCGCCAATTCGCTGAGTGTGAGCAGAAGTATAAGTGCGCACTGGCATGAGAGCCGCAGCATCAAATATATGTAGCTGACCAGAAAGCGTGCCTACTGCAAGCATCGTGCCCTGTGATCACGAGACGATGTTAGCACACACAAAAATATATATAAAGACGACGAAAAACCTTTTGAACCCATGCAACAGAGCTGACAGTATCACTGGTTCCACTCAAGTCACACAGTTTGGAGACACGAGCGTTATGAGCTGACCAAAGGTAGACACAGCTACCCAGACCAACACCAAGAACATTTGTACTAGACCAATCGACCAGATTGAGGTAAAAATCGTCTGCGAGGTCTGGGGCGTCGAGGACCCTGTAAGGCGTTTTGCAGACGCTTCGAAGCTGACGACGTGGCGATTCGAGGAGCTGCCGCGATTCTGCTCGTACCGGGGACATGGAATATGCTTCGTCAGTGGGAGTGTCGAGACGGCGTCTACTGGTGGGTGTGGGAGAAGGAGAGGTGTAGCGGAAGATGCGCCGGCGCGTCGGCGTGGTAGGTGCGACAGACGAGGATTGAATTGGTCGTGTTGGTGAAGCAGGTCGATGAGGAGAGGGAGGAGTCACTTCGCTGTGGAGGATGGAGTTGAATATAGCATTGGCTTGCTCTGGTGGCGACGCGTCAGTGAGTGGGATCAGTCCGATAAGTGCATAAATGATTGTGTCATCAGAGGCAGAACGGATGAGAGTAGAAAAAGACCGACCCTTTATAGCATCTGATTCGGTGGGTATGGTACGATGCTTGGAGGGCGTGGAAGGCCCACTGTCGTCCAGGAGATGATACGAGGTTCTCATGTCTCCCGTGTCTCTGCTAGGCACGAAGCGGTCACCATACTCTCTGTTTTCGCGAGAAGAGTTTTCGGGCGATTCTGGCGCAGGGGTGTCGCTCGCTGTGAGCTGTGAGTAGTTGAGGGAGGGGATCGGAATGAGGGTCGTGGCGGTAGGGGCCGTGGAAAAGGCGGGATTTACGCGCGGTCTGTTTCTTCGTGGCGTGTCGTCGTCTGTGTCTTGATGCGCGGCGCGAAGTCGCTTACCAAAGGGCGAGTTTTTGAGACCGGACATGGTGCGATGCGTGTTGTAGTTTGGACGATAACGAGAGAGGCGACGACGACGATACGATGCAGAAGGTCGTGAGCGAGTCGGCGAATGGTTTAGCGCGACCGAACCCAGGCAGCGGCAGAGCGGCGAGATGCAGAGAACAGGCAACCCAACGACGCGTCGATTACCTAACGCCCCTGCTCACTTTTTCAACCAGCGACACGCGTAAAAAGAGAAAAAATAAAATCACAAAAAATCAAACGAGCGGGGAAACGAGACTTACGACAACGCAGACATCTCAGAACCGACCTGACCCGTTTCCAACCAGCCCAGTCGGGCCAGGAAGCGCTCTCGGGGTGCCACTCACCCCGCTCATTCAAGCGGAGACTAAACCTCGATCGCGTTCAGCCACCGTGTTTGTAAGACGCGTCGTCGCCGTCGTAGACAGCGAAGAACACTCACCGCCAAGTGAAAAGGCGAAAAAACAGGACCAACACTTTTTCTACGAGCAGGACACCCTTTTCTAGTGACTGTCGCGTGCTTGCATCCTTCGTCTTGGATGGCGTGCGTGAGCAGAATAGACCAGCTAGTCTCCACAGAGGCCGTGTTCTCTGGCTATGGCGGTCAATGCCAAGTCTTCGAGTGTTTTCCGTGTGTCTGTTCTGCGAAGACGCGGTAATGGGTAGTGTGGTAGAAGCATGACTACGTGGCACGCTAGTACCACCGTTCCCACTCGTGCGCGATTGGCTTACCGCGAAATTAGTATGCCGGATGCATCATCTGTCACTTCATCAGCAACCATCGATTATCCCAATCGATCGCTGGTACAACTGGTACTACGCATCCAACAATTTGTGCCTCCATCTTGCCCCCATTCATGTTTGATTTGAGCGGCCCCCTGCATAGCAACACTGTCAGAGTAACATGTTGAACCTGGCCATGATACACCAGCCCCCTTCAAGAATCAGATACTCAAGACATCCGGAGACACTCAAACTAGAGGAATCGTTCCAGGCTAAGCTCGGAAGTGACGGTACATATGAATTGGTCATGGACTACAAGATGTGGTCCACAGTGCAGTACGCGATCTATAGCTAGTTACTAGGGGGAGAAACTCCACAGGATATAAATCCAATGCTACTTATAAACACGAATAAAAATGCAATACAATGTCTCTGAACGGTATCGTATGATGGTTCGGAAGAGTACCATAATACACGGAGTTGAAGAAAATTAACAAATTTTAAAATCAACATACCGAAGAATAAGGCCCGACTACAAATAGATAATCGTAACAGACGATTCGCTTGTAGAGACAGAGGTCAAAACGGAACCGTTTTGCTTAATCTCAGCAATTGTGGCACCGGAGGGGGTATAAGTCTCAGTCCCAGTAGCCACGGCGTTTGTAAAAGTGACGGAGCCAAAGTCGACAAAGGGAACCGTTTTATTAGTTAATGTGTAGTCTTCAACGATCCACTCCGCGTTCTGTTGGCACAGAGGACTACTGGACGTCAGGCTTTTCGACACTGTCTGACCATTGGACAGATTTTGAATCGTCGCAATGCCAGAGGTCGTAGACTCGACGATGACTGTGAGTTGGATGACGTCTCCAGCTGAGATGGTGATCCCAGAGAACTCGGAGGCATAGGCCGGCGCCCACTCGTACCAGGCTATCCACAAATGAAACGACGAGCTTATCTGAATATGGGTCGATGCCTCTTACCAGAGTACTGAGCTTGACCATTGTCGACAGTAAGGTCGATACCGGTCTGGAGAATGCCAGTTCTGCATGTGTAACCATCGATACCAACCCAGGCGGATGCGGAAGCCCAATCCGAACTCGGATCCTTATCCGAAACAGTGGGGACGGTAAGGGTACCAGTTACGACTTGGAAAGTTCCCTGTTTGAACAAAGTAGCATGAGACCAAATGCCAACGAAATTAGGCGCTACACACGTTATCCTGAGCCCACATAGCCCCAGCCCAATTAGTGTTGTAAACTGGGCTAGTAACGGCAATCGTATTCTCGTCGAGTGCGCTATAGAGCTTAGATTGACGACCCTCGCGACGGCGGGCAAGTCGCGCAGCCAATCCAGAGGGAACGGCTAGTGCACCAGGAGCAAGCAGCAAGCCAGTGAAAAGGGCAACATTGAAGAGCATGGTGGGACTGTGTTCTGTGGTAGAAAGACACGAGAACAAGTTTTTATACACATTGCTTATGAGAAGATGTCCGTGTACGGAACAAGTGAACGTAGCTTTGCCATTGAGGAAGGTGGAGCCTTCATGATGATCAGCCAAAGAATGCCGGGATCGCGGCTTCACATTGCCCACAGCAATGCCATGTTGTTTGCGAATGCCCCTATAATTAAGCGGTGTTTCCTAAAGCATAGCCCGCACCACAAAAACACAAGGAAACTTGTAAGGAAGGGATGTGGCATGGCCGCCGGGGACATGCTGTGCCACTGGTGACCGATGTTTGCAAGTGGAAACGAATAATGACGTACATCGACAAAAAATGGGGGCTCGGTGTCAAGGCAAAGTAGTCAGTCGTGGTGGACAAGAGTGAGGATCTCCTTGAATCCGCTGGCTGAAAGCAAATCGGTGGGTACCATAGAAGTGCCTCGGTGGCATCAGACCTATCTTTGGTTTGTTAAACAGATCCAATGAACCAGTGCTGCCATGTGCACGAAATGGATTTATCGGTCCGAGTTGTTAATAACATCATCGAGGATGAGAAAGGAACACACGGGTGTCTCGACTTGCCCAAGGGCGAGTATTACCGGCTGTGGGGGTAAAAATCGATTAGCCCATGAATCATAGTTGCACGATACTTACTTACTAAGTGTACCACAGTGGAGCCAAAAATTTTGTTCGATGCACACACGTAGCGCATCAAAAGTTCAGACGTGGATTATGAACCGGTAACTATTAATATAGCCGAGGGAAAGAAATAAAAATAAAAACAAAGTGTCTTGTAAACATATGGTCGACGATTCTAGAGGCAGGATCATATCCGTGCAACGCTGGCACTGCGGGAGACGATGAGATCGCCGAACAATGCATTCTTCATACATATCGGTGCTTATTTTCAGCGACTTTTCGTTGCTAGTTCACATGTCACCAGGAAACCTTATTCACCAAGCGCTTAGACATCGACGCACGTCTTGCTGTGCATCGATGGTCGGCGATAGTCAGTGATGTTGATCGCTAAATTCCCGCTTCCGTTGTGTTCCAGCCGGGGATACCTGGTATGGGTGTGTATTACGACGACAAAACTGACCTGGCGTCGTCCGCTGCCCACATGGTATGACAGAACAAAAGCCAGCGAATTGCATTGCGGACACGAGATGGGTCACCTTGTCCGGATTCGTGATCTCCAACGATGGTATGGCAAGCGGACAGGCGCAAATTCCAAGTTTCTTAACTTGCATTGGATGATATGCTGTATTGTAGACCGTCCGCGAACCCAAACTCGAATGGCCACTCCTAGTCCAGAATCCCATGACAAGCAAGTGAATCCAATCGTTCTTGCCTAGCTCCTCAGCGACATCGGAGATGTAAGCCATCGACGCATGTGAACTTTGCGCGACCATCGACCTGCCAATGTTGGCTAATTTGGCACCGACGGAAAGAAAAGTTCGCCTGCGTCCCTGGCTCTGCTTGGCTAATGACGATGAAGTTTTCTCAACCAGAGTCTGGTGAAATAGGCTGTCTCGAATGGATCAGAGCGGTCAGTGTGGCCGTGTAAGACAAGACGTAGAATTCTTCTGGCCCTTTCTGAACGGAGTGGCGGCGTGAAGAGAAAACTCGGCCATAGGCCACCACCATGTGCGTGACTGAGGAAGGCACGTTGTCTGGAGGACTGAGGGCATAGCTATCCCATGAAAGATTAAAAATTATTTCTTCATATCTGTCCTCCTTGCAAGCTTAGCGTACTCACGGAGCCTCGTCAACAATCCTCGGAAATCTTCCCACAGACTCGACCTTGTTGGTCTGCATCAAACTTTGAACAGAGGGCCATGCGAATGAGTGAAGTAAGACATGTGACCCCACCCACCAACTTCTTTCCTTCCGGGGCGGATATGATACCGTCGCAAACGGGGAATGGAGACGAGAGAGCTGGCCTCCACGACATTGCTCCCGATTGCGGCAAGTGATGGCTTAAGTAAGACATTGCACGCGACGGCCCGCTGTAAGTATCTACGGTTGGTACGAACCCTCACATGGGTTCGAAATGATTTACAATGCTCAAGACATACATCCGAGTGACGGGTCCGTTCCAGAATGGGCTCAAAAGGGGTACACACGGTTTTGACAATGCCATAGTCTGCAGCCGCACGGAATGGAGTCTTCGCTTACAAAATTCAAAGGGTGTAGTCTTGTTGGGCGCATGAAGTCCTTGCCTGGAACTCGCTTGATAGAATCATTCTTAGGGCAGGCGCCGACTATTGGCATACTAATCCAAGAAAAAGTCATTGCAGCGTATTCTAACACATGCCTAGTTACACAGTCGCGTGTATCAATTCCTCCAGCTTTGTTTCATCCATGCTGGGTATTCTCGGCTGAAACACACAAGGAAAAGGAAGCGGGAACCTGGCGGTCAACAGCATTGACAATCACAGATCATCGATGCACAGCAATACGCACGTTGTAATGCCGCTTGTCCACTTGGGCTCGCATGGCACGTCATTTCCATGTTCGTCCTTCGGGAGCGATACTTTCCATAACGCGAGTATTGTCGCAACCGCATACCACACCGAGTTGTCTGCAAAGTGTCTCCCCACACAACTCCGTCGACCATACCCGAACCCAATGTTCTGAACATTGTCAGACGTGAGGGTTCCGTCCGTATGAAGGAACCGCTCTGGAATAAACTCATATGGCTTCATGTATTTCGACTCGTCGTGCGCGATAGACCTGGGTAACAAAGGATGGGAAAGGTAAACAATTTACCACAAGGACTCCATAGACACAAACCAGACATTCACCGTAACTATCGCACCTGCACACACTATAATGCTAACTCGGCCGTAGAAAGAAGCATGACGTACCTTTTGGAATGCGATATCCCTCATAAATATCATCGTTGACAACCGCGTGAGGAATGGCTACAAATGGCTTAATCCTTTTGCGAAATACCAAGTCAAGACTCACCAAGCGGCGCGATAGGATAGCGTCGCAATGTTTCGCGGATAATAGCGTCGATATAGGGCAGAGACGATCTATCATTTAATGTCGGGAGTCTTTCCTTGCCGACCACTCCTTCTATCTGGACGTATGCCTTGTCCTGAACAGCCGGGTGGAGAACTATTGCATAAAGAAGCGCCCTAAGGGTAGCACTCGACTACATTTAAATAAGACAAGATCAACTCAGGTGTGCAGGTAGATACGCACTGTTTCCGATGCCGCTATGGTCGTTTACGTCGATGAGCCACAAGAGGGATGCGTTGCAGAAGATAGGTACGGACCTATAAAAGCAGTCGCAGCGGCATCTTTCAGAGCTTGGACCCACACAGCAGTGTCTACTTTTTTCTCTTCCCGGATGCCATCAAATACCATGGTTGGGGCGTTACTTCCCTCACTCTAACCTGGGTCACAACAAAATCTGATGCCGTATGATACAAATATTCACCCACCTGCCTCCGCAACGCATGTTCAAAAGGAATTTCTACCCAATCCTTGGCCCATTCTCTGGTTAGCTTCGCGGTCTTTTTGAAACTCATACCCGGGAACCACGACGGGATGCTTAGGACTAGTCACACGTTGAATCCGATTCAGAAGTACATTCTACATGCGCACTTACCAATTGGGAATGCATTGAAAAACCCTGCCGCCTCTGGCGTGTTCACTGGGTTTAAAATCCTAGTCGTCCTTTCAATGATGTCGACCAAGTAGTCATTCGGAGACACCGGATCGTAATCGTAGACTGCATTGATAATGACTGACGATGTGAACCTATCGGATCGGAGTAGTGTCAAGAACTAGGATTCGGTACGCTATACATATTATGACTTACTCCTGGATAAACTCAAAAACACGATCTGGCGATTTTAATAGTCGGTGGGCAAGTATATGCGCCCTCCGCCGATGAATGGGAATGAATCTCGATACAGCGTCAGCTTTGAAAGTCTGGTGGAAGAATCGACGCTGGAGACGCCATCTATCACCGTAGGGCATGAAGACGGTATTGAAATCTACCCCGAAACTGGGAAGCGATTAGACTCGTGCATTGTAGCAAATGTTTGCTTACAAGCTGTTGGTAACAAGATGAGGTCTATCAGCATAATTACTCGATCGATCTTCCAGCAGCGCTTTTGCTATTTTGTCGGAGTTGATAATGATAGCATCCTGGCCGAAAATGCGAAAATAGACAAGGTCACCTTTGAGCCGAGCCAGCTCCAGGGAGTGTTTAGCTAGAAAGCAAACTGTGTGGACGCACCGTACGCTTCTAACCAGTCCGTGTAGGTTAACCACGGCGCGCTAGTATTTATACTGTGTACGTTGCCTATGATAGGAAGCGGTGGGGGCCCTGGAGGTAACGGTGGAAGCGATTGAGCATTCCCGCGATATCGGCGGACGATGTCAAGGACGATGATTGCCAACGCCGCAATAAACAACGCTATCAAGCTGGGTGACATGGTTGAAAGCACAAGAAACGAGGTGGATCGGTGTTATATAGCGCTTCTCTCATGATTCCAATTTGGCCGTGTCGCACCTACTCTGAAACAGATGCCACGTCTCCGATGAGAATGCGGATTTAATTTGTGGTCCTCACTGACTGGAGGTTACCTATAGCACTTTAGTTGTTCCAAGGTTGCATTGAACGCGCTTCAGCCTTGAGATGCCAAAGAAGAAAGACCAGACGTCGGCACTGCGAATACTAGTAATTGCTATAATTCCTCTAATGGAAAGAAGCATTGCGTGAATAGACCGTGTGAAACAAATTCGCCCGAACAGCGTCAAGGGTTTAGCCAACCCCTTAAACTTCTTCAACCATGGGCATTCGTGACCGCCTGGGGGCAGTCTTTGCCTTTAGCACAGTACCCACAACGGTCCTGCTGATTCTCACTTATGTTGCGGTATTTAGTACCGTGCTCGTCACGGACAATTTGCCTCCAGTTCCGAGAGACACGCGAGGACTCGACCTCGACCATGCTTGGTGGGATCTTCATCGGGTAAGCCTTCCTCGTTTTCTAGTAATGTCCGCTGATCTTGCTTCCCAAGATTTCCGCAAGACCTCATCCATTCAACTCTCATGCCAACGACCTCGTTCGTGACTTTATCCTCGAACGCCTTGGAGACGTAGCCTCGCGTCATCCTCATGTTTCCATAGATTACGATATTGTTTCGAATGCGTCGTGGGCCACGGGGTCACGCGTCGTCTATCAAGAAGGGAACAACATCCTTGTCAAGGTAGAAGGCACTGATCCCGCTTTCCGCGAATCTGGAGGCTATCTGCTGTCAGCCCACTATGATTCAGTTTCCACTGCACCCGGCACGACCGACGACTCTATGGGAATTGTCACGTTATTGCAAATGGTAGAACACTTTGCAAAACATAGACCAAAGCGGACTGTCGTCTTCAACTTCAACAACAATGAAGAATCTGGACTGAATGGAGCTCACGCGTACGTCTTTGAGTTTAATCCAAGGGACAATGTTTCATTCTCTACAAGGTTTTTACAGCACCCGTGGGCCAACATCAGTGATGTCTTCTTAAATCTCGAAGGCGCTGCTGCAGGAGGGTAGATCATCGTCTCCCTTTTTCTGCCAACCCACCGTTGATAGTCTTGTGCAGTCGGCCAGTGATGTTCCGGGCTACAAGCATCGCACCACTCCTTGCTTGGACGGGCCGTCATGTTCCACACCCACACGCCAATGTGATCTTTGCGGACTCGTTCGCACGTGGTGTTGTGCGTTCCGCAACTGATTACTCGGTATACGAACAAGCAGGCTTGGATGGTCTCGACTTTGCATTTTATAGGGGCAGGAGCCGCTATCACACACAATATGACTCGGTACCTGGCATGCAGGGCGGTAGAAGAGCCCTCTGGGCGATGATGGAAGCCACTTACGGTGCCAGTCTAACTCTCGCAAATGATGATACAGCCCATACTCACTCCTTTCCCCGCCAAGACAGACCTGTCTACTTTGATTGTGAGGAGTCCTTAATCTCCTTTAGTCTGGTGAAGAGCTAACGATACTGGCTAGTGTTTGGTTCTGCTCTGGTCGTATTTTCGCTGGAAACATTGTTTATCATCAACGTGGTTCTCCTCTGTACTGGTCCCATCCTTCTCCTACTCCTCGCATGTTCGAAGCACATTATTCCCAAGAGCGAGACACTCCAGCCACAACATTCTACTCACTCGGATGAGGACAGCGGCACTCAAGAGAGTGTGAGGTACAGGGAACACCTCTTGGCGATCTTGGAGAGATTTGTGGCTCAGTTTTGGAATTCAACCAAGCTCTGGGTCGCCTTGGCCATCAGCGTCGGCCTTCAAGTGGCCCTAATTACTGGATTTGTCAACTTGAATCCTTTCGTAGGTTCCGTCTTCTCGCTGAGAATCGATTTCTGACAAATGATTAGATCTTTCATTCTTATCCTTTCTTGGTATTCGCCTCTGCTGCGTCATTGGCCTACCTGTCGACTGTCCTAGTGGTTTCCTTCCCTTGTAGCCTTCGCAGTACCGTATCAGCTCCAGAACGCCAAAAGCTCTCGATTAATCTGCAGCTATATGCCTTGACCTGGGTATTACTCGTCTTTTCCACGGTCATACTGCGCCGCGCTGAGATAGGTAGCACCTACTTTGTCACCATCTGGAATGCGTGCGCTCTGCTCGGATGCATCGTGGGTCTAATCGAAGTAATGACGAACACGCCTGGTTTGGCGGAAACTGGGCTTGGGCCTGGGAATCACACCTACGTCGGGGGCGTCCGATACCAGGCCATCGGCACCGAGGAGGAAGGAAACGAACAGCAGTCACCTTCCAGGGTTGTAGAGGAACCTGAGCCCACGGAAATTACACCCCTTGTTCGACGGGGCCATTTGCCTCTTCTCCCTGAGCAACAGAGAGGTGCCATCGGATGGTGGATATTACAGTTTCTGTTCGTGGTCCCTCTTCCCGTCATCTTGGTGTTCCATATATCGGTTACATTACTCACTTCGCTGGACCAAACACTTACAGACGGAAACAGTCCTGCTCCCAGTGAGTCTCACTTTGAATTTACTAATGCTGCCTTACTCACGACGCCGTAGCCTATGGTGCTGTATCGCTCTTGGCTATTCTGCTCTTTCTACCAATGTCTCCATTTAGCATTAACGTCCATCGATGGCTTACACTCCTTGTGCTTGTTATATTCGTACTTTCGACCGTATATGCATGGGTCGCGTTCCCCTTCACACATCAAACACCGCTTAAACTATACTTTGTCCAAACTGTCGATCTCAGCAGCTCCGGGATAGGTTTCGATCGTGCAACGACTGCGCTAACCGGCCCCAAGGAATTCCTGACGCGCTACATCATACCAGAGCTCCCATCTGTGTCCGGCAAGTTTGTGGATTGCCACGACGCCGCAGATAGGGTCGGCCTGCAGGCATGTACATGGGAGGTCGATGCAGCCATGGCACCCTCACCTGGAGGCAACACCGGTCTCCGTAATGGTACGGATACATCCTGGGTAACCTATTCAGCGGAGCGCAAAGGGACACACAGCGCTCGGATCACCGTTCAGGGCCTCAACACGCGGTTTTGTACCCTCGAGTTTACCAATCGACGTATTTCCAAGTTGAGTGTCGTCGGAGACGGGAAACAGGGTCTTCAAAGGGGTTACGACATTCCGGAGCAGGGTGTTAGCCAGGTTCAGTTATGGAGCCGTGAATTTGGGAAGCGGTTCGAAGCGACAGTTGAGTGGAGGGACGGGGACGCTGAGGATGAAGTGCGGGGACGGGTGAGTTGCGGTTGGGACGAGCATGAGCGCGGGACAATTGGGGGAGGGCGGTCCGGGGGTAAGATTCCTTCTCTAGAAGAAGTCTTTCGGTTTTTGCCAGAGTGGGCTGTGGTGACAAAGTCGACTTCGGCACTCTTCAGTGCGGAAATAACGTTCTCGATCTGATTGGTTGATCTTTTCGTACTCGTGTTTGTTGTCTTTTCAAACCTTGCTCTTACTAGCTAGGCCTACAAGTTGCGTACTCCAGTGGGGCATGAGGCCTTGAGGGACCAGCGGCGACGCGATTAGCTCTTAAATCAAAAGACATGGAGTGAACGTCGTGAAGACAAGATATTGTTGTTCATCCAAGTCACGTACGCTACATATGGTTTAATAAGAGCGGAATGTGCTCAGACGACGCGGTTCCTCACATTCAGTCCCTTCCTGGACTAAACCTTGGCATTTCTGCTGGCCTCGTGCTGTTTTCCTGAGATAGGTACCCTTTCACCTCGCGGTTATCGACGCGTGTACTCCAGGTGGAAGCTTGCGTTGGCTCTGATCCCCGCGAGTTATGTTCCACGCCAAATCGTGAAAATGGAAGCCAAAAACACATGTCTGGCTGGCCGCTTTGAAGCCGTGATTATATCCCCTTTCCCTAGAACCTTGTCGGTATACAAACGGGACAAGCTTGGCGATTTGGACGCTTGGCTGCTACACGAGGTTCTGTCGTCAAGTTGTGGTCAACGCCAAACAAGACACCGCGCTGATTTCAAATCTGGGTTGAGGGTAAAGTGAAACGACATACACCGAAAGCCAAGGAAGCCAGAGCCAACGGCTCAGTATATGCAGGGTAACGGCTGTTAGTTTCTTAGACTGCTGTGCACAAAGTACAGTCCCCGCCTACTTAATGTGAACTGTATGTGATTGATCTGAGGGTCAAGATTTGAAGTGAGTTCCAGTAAGCGCGATCAACGAGTCAAACACGAACCTTCCCGGGGCCGCCACTTGTCTCAATCGTCACGAAGAGGGCCGTCTGACCACGAGTTGTGTCGCGAGATTCTAGACCGTCCGTAAAATCTTCGAGCCGAGTGTTCAACAAGAAGGCGCGAGGACGATGTTTCATGCCGCGCCTTTGTTCTCGCCACGGACTGGAGGTCGACACGAGTGAGAGCTTGCAGAACTTGGAAACAGCGCGTGGTCTACTGAGTCGAGGCACTTGGCAAGTTTTTGGCTGCAGTACTTCGTCAACTTCTCCACAACCCCACGACAGGAGACGGGGAGAAAATATGAGTAAGTATGCAAGATGAGTGGTACACGAACTTCCTGCCACTAGTCTCGATCAGCTGTACGACGATACCTGCTGAGCCCAGAAGGCTGATCTTCACACGAGAACATGTCTCAGTCGCGTCTCTGCAAAGCCTTGAGACAGGGACGGTACGATTCAAACGTACTGACACACGTTCGTGTCCGCTTCAGCCAACGTAGGACCCTTACGAGTAACATTCTCATTCATATCCCGAAATCCAATGTATACCGATTCGGAGACTCCAACGTCGCTCCACCCGTGTTCCGTGGCGTCGACTGGACCGTCAAAGAGGGCCAAAACTGGGCTGTCGTTGGCAGTGGGTCCAATCAAAAAACAGCTCTACTGCAGGTATGGTGCCAGCAGCACGCGTGACCCACTCACAGACCACGTCCAGACGCTGCTCGGTCATTTGAGGATCTCTCCCTCACCTCCACCTCCTGGTGGACTCTTCCCTTTTCTGTCCGACCCACCGCGGGATTCGCATACTGCAATCTCGCTGGTGTCGTTTGCCCATCGGCCCAGTTCTGCAGGGGGTGCGTTCTATGACTACACCGCACGATATGGTGCTGTGTGGGAAGAAGACCGCATCACGCTCCGAGAGAGCATGTTTGGAGAGTACGATTTCCTCAACATCCGACCCAAAGGGCCGGTATCAAAGACGCCGGAAGAACTGGCCGCTGACCAAGTGAAGGAAGTCATCTTTAACGATCTTTCTGCGAGACTCGGCCTGTCGCCGCTGCTTGACCTGCCCCTCGTGGCGCTGTCCAATGGGCAGACTCGCCGGGCACGCATCGTGAAAGCCGTACTTGCGCAACCAGAGATGTTGCTGCTCGACGAACCTCTATGTTTGTTTGACGCACCCGAATAACTGTTGTGAAAACTAATGTCGACCGTGCAGCGGGTGTGGACGTGGACGGCCGGCCAACGTTGTTGTCCGTTCTTCGCTCTCTTCATGAAGCACGCTGTCCAAGAATCATCATGGGTCTCAGGATGCAGGACCCCATCCCAGATTGGATCACACATCTCGCCCTGGTCACCGATGGCAAGGTCCTTGCCGGAGCCAAGGACGAAATCCTCGAAAAGATGGCACTCCTCAAGGCCAAAGAAGACCCCGTCGTTTCAAGCGCTGCAACCTCACTGAAACAGAGCCAGGACGACGGGAAGCCCGTTGTCGTTTTGAGACACGTTTCCGTCGCCTATGGTGGACGCAAAGTAAGAGACCCGACCTACCCACCCTGTCCGACACACTCACTTGGCCTAGGTCCTGAAATCGATCAACTGGACCATTCGTCAAGGCCAGCGTTGGCACCTCCAAGGCGCAAACGGTACTATGTCGCGCCCTCCGCCACCCTTCGCTTACTCACCCTCTCCAGGCTCCGGCAAAACCACGCTCCTGTCCCTCCTGACAGGCGACCACCCCCAATCCTACACCCAACGCGGCCCCGCTCACCTCGCCCTCTTCTCCCTGCCCCGCCACCACATCCCCACCCCCGACCTCCGCGCCCGCATTGGGGTCGTGTCGCCCGAGCTCGCCAACGCGTACCCGCGGCGCGCAGACACGTCCGTCTGGGACGTCGTCGGCACCGGGTTCGACGGCACATTCGTCCCTGGGTGGGGCGCGCTCGCCGAGGAGACGCGGCGGTGGCGCATCGACCGTGTGCGCGAGGTGATCGCGGCGCTCGGTCCGCGTGGGTGGGCTCCGGGCGCACCGGCGGGCGCCGACGAGATGTTTGCGCGCCGTGCGTTCGTGGATCTGTCGCCGGGGGAGCAGAGCGTGGTGTTGCTGATGCGTGCGCTCGTCGGTCGTCCCCCGCTCGTGCTCTTGGACGAGGTGTGGGCCGGGATGGACGAGCATATGGTGCGTGCGGCCAGACGTTACCTTTGTGAAGGCGGCGTTGGACCTGACCAGGCCGTCGTTGTCGTGAGCCACTGGGAAGAGGAGCTCCCGTGGACGGCGCGAGACGGGTTGCTCAGGTTCAGACTGCAGGATGGGACTGGTACGCAGGTTTAGGCGAATAGACTACTTGGTATTTACAGGACGTTCCTATCATAAACCTCTTCAAAGGAACTGGACAAATAGAAAACACAACAACGAATGCAGCAAAGAGAGCAAATCGATCAACTAAAGAGACAAGGCTTGGAGCTTGGGAATCACCGATATCGTACAGCGAGACGTCTTCAAGAGCGTCAACACAGAGACCGCTTACCAGGGCATGTCAGAGACAGTGCCCCAGCCGCTGGTAGAAGACTTCGCGTTGCTGGTACCCCGGCTCGTAGTCGAACCACCACCGCGTTTGGATTTGCGCTTGGGAGGGATGGTCGTGAATGCACCCTCATTACCGCCAGCGGCAAGCTCAGCGTCAACCTGGTCTGCCCAGCTGGACGAAGCATTCGTCTGTACTGGCTTCTTCTTGCCCTGAGTCTTTGCAGTAGAATGAGTCGCCTTCGCATCTGGTTTCTCGGTAGCCCAAGGATCAAACGCATTCTCCGAAACGTCCCAGCTCGCTTCGGACGCGGCATCCAGAGGGTGGGCAGTTGTAACTGCAGCAGCGTTCGGCTCGCGTTCGGAGCCCGAGTCGCCCCACCCATCGTCGGAGACATCCTGGGTCGTATTCTGCTTCTCGACAGTATCAGCAGACACGAGTGCGCGCGGCGCTCCACGCCAGTTTGTCTTAACTGGCGCCCCGGGACCACGGAACTGATTGTTTTGTGTCGTGTTCTTCTCGGCGGGCTCATTCCCGTCCTTCTTGGGACCGCTGTGTCCTTTGGAACGTCCACCCTTTTTGCCCTTGGCCTTAGCAGCTCTGCGCTCGTCCTCCTCCTTGGCGCGTTTGGCGAGGCGAACCTGTTTCGCATACTCAGCGCATATACCCTTCTTGCAAATGACTCCGTGCGCGATGCACAACGTTGGCTTCTCTGCTTCTGGTTTCTGGTTTTGCCTCCAAAGGTCCTCCGCATCAAGGGGGTCATCGTCCCAAGTTGGATTCGTTTCCCATGTCGCGGCGGCAGCCGCTCCGTCCCAGTTTGGCGCGATAGAATCGAATTCCCTGAGCTCTCCATCATCCTCCATAGCTCCTATGCGCATCCCGTGAAATTCTTCTTCCATGGATTCGGAAAAGTTGACCTGGACAGCGTGCGGATTGTCGCTCTCCGTAGCGGGTCCTGAGTCAGAATCCGGGCTGGAAGTGGAGGCGCCGTTCGAGCCCCAACTAGTCGCGCTCTGAGGAGCACCTTGAGCTACGGATGCAGCGGATTGGCCTGGAACGGTGAGACCAGGAGGACTAGGTGAGTAAGAAGCTGCACTTTCCCAAGCGTTCTTTTGAGTTGGCGGAGGTAAACTAGGCGTGTTCTGTCTGGAAACAGGTGGCTCATCCTCCCAGTTGGTTGCCACTGGGGGTGTGGTAAGAGGCTTGGTGCCCGTGTTCTGCCCTGGAGCGTATATGTGTGTTACATGTGGATCATATAAATTGTGTTTCGACACTCACAAACGTTTGTCGATTTCACCACGAGCGATCCACCCCCGACAGCTGGCAGTCTTGCAGCAGTAGAGGGTGCTTGTGGGGCACTGACTGGCTTCCTCACGATAGCGTTCTGTTTTGCCGAGTTTGCCTGCAACTTTGGGGCACCCTTTCCCCAAACACCAAGCGTCTTTGGTTTGCTCTCGGCTGCGATGGGGGTGAGAGAGGGCCCGCCTCCCCTTTCCTGAATCCAGGCGGCAGATCCAACGACTGAAAGGACAAACGGAATGTCAAGCAGCACAATCGTACGGATGATGAACTCTGACCTGGTTGTGGAGCGGCAATTTCCACTGGGGGAGGAGTTATAACCGCACCAGGGAGAGGCCTGCACAGAGCATGGTTTGTCCGATCTTCGACTGGCACGTCGCAAAAGTGAGTTTTGGGGTAGGGGAACTTGATTTGCCTGGCACACGTGACTGATTAGACTCGATCCACTATGGGTGGCAGGGACTCGCCTATTTCTTGGCGACCAGCCCTTGAACCAGGCTTCGTCCACATCGATGCGCCTCCAGCCTGTAAGAACGGCATGAGTGTTGTCGAAATGTGGAGGGTGCAGATGGATGAGGCAAAAAGGCAGATGAGCCACTCGAGCCAATGCTGAACGCACCGTTTTTCTGGACGATCCTACCAGTGCTGTAAGTGCAGTAAAAGACTTGTGTGACGCGACCGGCTTCTTCCGCTGTTGGGTTTTGGAGGAACTCGGACCAGCGATGTTCACCGAGGACGCGGTCAAAATCTGGGTAGCTTCTGTTGATTTCGATGATGACCATGCCGCGTGACTGCGTAGGGATGAGGACGAGATCAAGGTTGGGGGGTAGACCTACGCTTGGTTTGTGAAAGATGGCGAAAAAGGCATCCTTGTCGACACAACACGCCACCCAGCGGGCAAAGTCTTCTCTGTCTTTTGGCAGCTCCATGTTGCAAGTGCCGCTGATAGCGTACGGGTGTACGACGGTGAGATAGCGTGGCTCGTCGTCGGTGGGTGGTGGGGTTGGGATGCGTTTAGGCATGATGGTGGTGAAGGAGAAGCAGATGCGATCGGAATATATACGAATTGATATCGGCTACGATCGCGAGCGTGTAAACAAGCAGGCATTCCACGGGGCCGTCCGCAAAGTTTATATTACTCCCTCACACACGTGCCATTTCCTAGGATGCCTTTGGCGTAGGCTAACTTTTGCACATGTAGCAAAGGACGCCCTGTCGCTAAAGGCAAGAGGGCGACGTTCACACAACTTTGGCTATCGACGGATTGACGGTCTGGTTACTAGACCTAGGTTAAAGGCGTTACCTACCTTGGGTCATCTCTTTGAAGTACGTCCTCTTGCGCCGTCTTCTTGGCTTGCCCTCAATTAGCTGTGCCGATCTGCGTATATAAAGGCCCTCGCTGAGTGCCATCAATCACACAATGAACCTCAAATCCCTTGTTGCACTTACCCTCGCTGCCTCTGCTGTGCCCCTCGCTTCTGCAGGCCCACTTGCCTACGGTATATGCCAAACAGGTACTAGACCTACCTCTGTTATCTTTGCTGCGCTCACCATGGTCCGCCGTGTAGGCTGTAACGTCCTTGCCGTTTCCTGTTATGCTGCCGCCGGATTCACCTTTGGGGTTACCATCGTTGGGGCGCCCCCTGCTATACTGGCCTGCAATTCTGCCCTTGGAACATGCATGGTGGCTTGCGCTGTCACGGCACTCATTGCCCCCATCCCCTAGTGGCAGGAGAGCTCCTTGAAGGTCGTGTTGGTTCATTCATCTCAATATGATTCCAATTGTTCCCCTGTCCCGCCATCGAGACCAGTTGTATTCATACATAGCATGAGTCCATCGATATGTTGAACACGATCCAATGCACCCATCAGATTGCCTTTGTGCCAAATGCCGATAGTCGTGTGATTGATGTGATCATCACTTGGTCACTGACCCGGTGAGATATGAGAATAGAAGACACAACCTCTCCAATTGATAGGCTCGTGTGCGCACGTCTACTCCCAGCTGATTGTGTCTGCCCGTGTATATGATGGCTCCTGTATCCAGGTATCTATCTACAGCGAAACCGTGCAAAAAAATCTAGGCATGGAAAGCGAGGCGTATGAACAAGTAATGATCAAGGTGAAAACGAATTGCGACGAAGTGAACGAGGGCAGTGTCCAGAACTTGTGAATAAGTGAGATGCTGAAACGATCTGACGGGGTTGAAGACCAATAAGTACTTAAGTATTCAGCGCAGTGTCCCTGTACTCACGGAGTGCATATGATATAACTATAATTTACCTCACGTTTACTGTTGCTCAGACCTTAAACCAGTACAGCCGGTATTGTTCGTTCCTCTCCACCTTATTGACCTATTTAAGCCAACTGCGCGTGCATAAATAGCTTGTGTGACAGACAGTAAAATCACCAATTAAAATGAGTGGCTTACCATGATGTTTTGTTCTTCTCTTCAGTAACTCGCGAGGCAGCGTCGCCTTGGTTTTCATCAAGCCCTTCTGATGCTTCAGTGGTAGTTGAGGGTGTTGGCAAGGGAGGGAGCGAAGGCAGTTATGGCGAGCCACTAGCACACTCTATTAGAATATGCACGCAGCTACAGTCCTCTGGACATCCACGTACTGTAAGCTGCCTTCACAACTTAGACCTTTCATTCACGACTCGATACTTTGTGCTATTCGGCTGGTAGCACGCTCCGGTGCACTATTTAGTCTCAGTCCTAGTTGTCTGTATGCCCAGCGACTGAAGTGAACCGTTCGTCTTCTTTCCTTGTATTATTGACTTACCTACACAGTCTTGTGCTCGTTTGATAGCACAATGTGCACTTCATTTGTGACTCTTGCATGCTCTTTCGAGAGCACACCCAGGCTGTAGCAGAGAACATCCGGGCTAACATCCTTGAGCTGTGCTTTCACATTACCTGCTGTAAATTGCCGCTGTAACAGCACTCCTTGTACATCAAAAGTTTTTGTTGAATGCATGCACCCTAAACCGATCCGGCGTTCTCGATGGCAAAGGGTAACTCACCTAGTAATTGTACATGGTGCCCTTTGGTGAAAGAGACCACGATCATGCACGCAAATGGGACTGGAATGAGCTGGAGAATGTGGGGTAATTCTCACCAGAGCTGTACTAGATCCATTTCATCCGGTGGGAACTCGGGTAAAGCGGCCATTTGCCTTCTTCCCAAAGGCATGCCGAATAGACACATGGTATCTGATGCTGTGCGACGTGTGTTGCTGATAAGCAATTTGCCGTTATGTATATGTGCACTACTTGCCTTGTGCGGGGTCTAAACAAGCGGGTATCCAAGCACGAGTCGTCCCTCGGACTGGCACGATCCCCACAAGGTCTGTTGCTATCACGTACACATGCCATTTCCTAGGTTCACGACTCATTCTTCGACGTGGACCTTGCCTTGAGATGTATACCATTACCCTCCAAGGAGATCATCGCTCGCTGAATGTGGCAACCTAGGTGGGACTTATCACGACTTCTGACAAAAGATAGCCCTTCCAAAGATGACTCACGACCTTGGACCCACTGTCTCTATGCCTGCCCTCAACTAGCTGTATCGATCAGCGCTGTCTAAAGACGGCGTTGGTTTGCGTATATAAAGGCCCTCATCAAGCTCTTTTCATCACAAAATGAATCTCAAATCCCTTGTTGCACTTACTCTTGCTGCCTCTGCTGTGCCCGCTGCTTCCGCGGGCCTGATTGCCTATGGTATATGCCAAACAGGTACTAGACTTGATTCAGTTGTCTTTGCTGTGCTCACCATGGTCCGCCACGCAGGTTGTAACGCCATTGTCATTCCCTGTTATGCTGCTGCCGGATTCGTCTTTGGGGCTACCATCGTTGCGGCACCCCCCGCCATCATGGCCTGTAATGCTGCCCTCGGCACATGCATGACGGCCTGTGCTGTCACGGCACTCCTTGCCCCCATTCCCTAGTGGCGGGAGAGCTTCTTGAAGGATGTGTTTTTGTTCATCACAACGCAATGCCAATTGTTTCCCGGTCCCGCCATCGAGACCAGTTGTATTAATACGTAGCATGAGTCCATCGATATGTTGAACGTGATGCAATGTACTCATCATATTGTCTTTGTGGCAAGTGCCGTATGATTTATGGTTACTCTGTCATCTAGCGTCTAGAGTGGCCGATGCAAGAGCAATTCCTAGTCATGTGTATATCCGGGAAGTTGCTCGTTTGTGTGGATCCGATTTTCGCGCGATACCTGGGCAGTCAGGGCAGGCGCATATGAACGAGTTTCTACAGCCGAAAGCGCCAATCCTAATGCTCTGCAATGGCAGCGTACAGAAGATCAAGTCTTTGCGAGGAGTAAACGACAGTCAAACTGGATGCATACAACTCGAAGAAGACGAAAGTAGGGTTTGGCACCTGGGCCTTCAATTTTAAGAGGATGGCTGATCTCACCAGCGGTCTCTCTCTCTCTCTCTCTCTCTCTCTGCAATCTTGATTATGGAGATTGCCGTAGCATCGGCTTACGCCGATTCAACACAACGGCTCGAGTGAACCCACACAAGCAGCAGGTTAATGAGAAGTCAACAGCGGGCAGCCAAGCTCTGAAGCTGGAAGTGTGGTTGTCAGCGAAGCATGCAGGGAGAGTTCTTCGTTTCTGTGAGCCTCACCTGCCACTGGTGATGAAACCGCGATTTGGGAGAAGAGTCTTTCTCGGCGCTCTAGTATGTCGCTCACTGTGTTCGTCCTACGAACAATATCCTGCAGACCGGTAGCTTGCCACCTTGCACATTCAAAAGGTTGCATGGGCCTCCATGGAAGCACACCTTCTCCTTGAGTTTGACTCTTCCCATATCCTACTGCCTCTCGGACGAGATAACGAATATTTGTCGTAGCTGTTTGGCATCAAATGTTTGTTTTTAAGCGAGCTCACCGAATCTAAGGGTTGTGATAAACAAGTACTCGACAGAGGTTGCATCCTTGAGACATGTACCAATGTTTGATGAAGGCCTGGCTGATAGGTGACGCGTGACAGGACACGTTGTCCCAAGCGCTTATCGTCGGTTGTGCGACATAAAACCGACGAAGGAACTGCCCCTTAATATTGAATCAACTTGACGGACTCGATGTACAATAATGGATCTGCTCATGGCGACATCCAGGACATCAGCATCGTGATATCAACGCATGACAAACCTAACAGTGTTACTTGATTTCGACTGGGTAAGCAAAGAGCGATATTTTTGGACTTGAACACAGTGACGATCTGGGGGCCCGTTTTGATTACGGCTGGATGACCGTGTGTACCATTCATGTCCAGATGGGCTGACGGCAAAGGCCAACTGTTGTTGCAAACCAACCATGACAGCGAGAGACTCACATCAACCACAGCGTTGTCAGGAAGAAGGTGAGGTGTGCCCGTCTCCGATGTTTCTGTGATGAAACGATTAAACGACAGCCTGTGGCCTACAGGCCTGTCTTGGTCGGAATGCCTACAAACCTGAACGGTGCGACGAGTACGTGCGAAAACTGTACCTGTGCTGCATGGAGATGTACGCCGTCGAAGGCACAGACGCCAAGTCGACAGCCTGTCCCCAGAGAGCGGTCATTGAGCGTTGGATGAAGAAGAGTAGACGTAGATCTTAACACATGTTTCACGGCCAAAGGGCAACTGAGTCCGTGGTGAGAGGCACAGGACGGCACTGCTTGGTCTGCTTGGCCCTACTTTGATTCATAGGCGATGCTTTGGCCGTTTTCCTCTCTCTTTCTTCCCCGCAGCACTCAGTGACGATGGCCGTCGTCGTCACCGTCACCCAGCCTGCCGTTACCGTCACCGCGACGTCGACCAGCCACCCATCCTCCTCCCTCACTGCCGGGGACATTGCGGGCATCGTCATTGGAACTCTTCTGGGGTGTATCCTGCTTGTAGCGCTTGTGTTCTATCTCCGCAGACGCTATCGACGACACAAGTTCACCCGAGTACCCAATCCTCCCCTTGAATCCGTCGCCCCTCGCGGTGCTCCTTGTTTCCCGAGTATCAGACCAAAAGCTTCCACTAGTCATTCCAAAAAACCTTCTGCGTCCTCCGACCCCCTGATGGCACCACTTTCCTGGCCGCCAATACCACTCACTTCCCGTGTTCATTCGCCGGGTGCTCCTCCTCGCTCAGATTCGGTCTCCCCTGGGCAATTGAGCATCGGCGAGGTCAATCATGTCACTGTTTCTCATTCGACTATGCCTGCTATTTCTAATGTACCGCCTGTACGCATACCAGACCAGAAACCACCTTCACCTAAACCGTCGCCGTTGTTTGTTCATCGCGCACTCCAGTCGCGTGCACGCGCGTCCGACTTTGTTTCTCTTGCACATAACCCGTCTTTTGATTCCATACCCAGCCCCTCCCCGGACTCGCCAACTCTTCATGTTGATGTGGAGCGCTTACTTGTTGATGTGGAGCGTTTACTTGCTGATGCAGAGCGGAATGCCCTTCGGGATGTGGAGATGGCACGAAAGGAGGACGATGACGTTGAACAGAGGTCAACCTCTGAGTCCGTATACTCGCAACTTTCTGCACCACACTCATTGTTGCCGAGCCCTGTCACTCGACAAAACACTCTTGTTTCTGTTGGTCGCCGCAAGTCCTCTCGGAGACAACCCCCCATTGCGGAGCTTCCGCCTGTGACTGAGGTGCCAGATACACCAAGAGCCCGATCAGACACGCTGTCTATCGGACCGAACTCGTCGCTCGACGCACAAGTTTCGCACGGGACGGTCTCGCGTCCGATTTCGTCGGTATTTGAAGAGTCGGGTCCCTTGCCTTTGCTTACTTCTGTCAACTTTGGAAAGGAGAGTGGTACTACGGTGGGGTCCATCACCTCGACGGCGGGGTGGGCATCCAACTCTAGTGGGAGAGCGTCCCGGTATCCGTCCCTTGCACCGTCGAGCATCGGGCGGTCAGATCAGTCTAGCTCGCGTTCAGACGGTGGCACCGACTGGCGTCATCTGCCCCCTGGGCTGTCTGGGCTGAAGACGCTGCAGGTGGGTCCGCTGCGGAATCCGCACTCTCCGGTGGAGGAGCGGCGGGAGGTGGCGAGCGGAGACGGGAGAGCGGACAAGCGTGCACATCTGCGGCAGAGTACGGCGAGCTCTGTGGCCGAGGTGGAGCGACGGCCTGTGGTTGGGGGTGGCATTGCGCGCATCGATGTGGTGTTTTGACTTGGACAGCAGTAATATTATGCTATTTAATGGACAGTTTAGTTTGGTTTGGCACGTGCAAGCGATAATCCGATCACTGCGAATCAAACACCGAGCAAAACGACGACGACGACCGGTTCATTTCACCCTCGTCCTCTTCTTTCCTCTGGACGGTGAGCCAATGCAGTCTGCTTGCGACCTCACCGTCCAGCCAGCTCGCGTCTACGACACCGCTGATTGGGACTACCCGCCCTCTCCAACGACCTACTACAATGCTCTCCTCGCCCGCGGTGCGTCGCACTCGAGGTTCCTTCGAATAGCTTACTTGACCGCAAGAGCCCGCTCGTCGTCGCCCCTTTGTCCAACGCCCTCCACGTCGTCCTCGCGACCGTATGTCACTCGATCTCCAAATCCACCCCACACCTTGAAGCGCCGAAAGCCTCTCTGGCCCAAACCACCCCACTACCATGCCTCCTTGCTCCGCTCCCCTCTATCCCGCCGAAAGGGTCTCTTCCGGGCAATCCTCCCCCCCAACAAGGCCGTCGACTTTGTTCGTTGGGACACTTTTCCCAACCCAGGTTCCTTTTCCGACCAGATAAGTCCAGCGTGCGCGTCGCTGCGAGTCGCCGAGTGCGTGTTGGAGCCCTACGAGGCAGCGGCAGGTTTTTTTGGGTGGCGCGGCCTCGGAATGGACGTCAAAGGAAAGGGCCGGAGTGAGCTGCCCCGTCTCACTGACGAGCCGGATCTGCGACGCGAGATTGATGAGGCGACGGTAGACCAAGGAAGGGAAAGCTGGGCACGTTTGGCTGAAGAACTCGTGGGGCCACCTGGAATCGCCTTGCGCTGGGGCAAAGCGACGACGACGACGGGCATGTACGCTCGGGAAGTGGTCCAGTGGGACCCTGATATTGGCTCCAGTCCGTTTCGTCCACCCAGACCGACGCCTGCCACAGACGATAAGCGGCGATTGGCTCCATCGAACTCCACGGGTTCCGCCTCGGGTCTTGCTTCGAGCTCCAAGCCAGAATTCAAGACGGATTCGCCATCTGCCTGGTGTTTTGCGCATCCTCTACCCCGCGGGCCTCCCCCTTACTCACATTCGCATCGCTTCCCGCGCACACCCCATATACAGTATGGGCCTCCGCCACTGCATTTTTCACCGTATTTTCCCGGTCGTCTCGCCGGACAAGGACACGGAGATTGGTATAGCGTCCAGCCCACCGGTGAGTTGGTTGTGTCTTGGTAGTTTTGTTGTACTTTGCCACTATCTCGGATACGTTATGTTTATCGCCCCTTTCCCGTCAATTGCGCCATTTTGTATCCTTGTATTGATCATGCCGTGCGTTCTCAGGTGCATCCTCCATGAATCGTGACTCCAATCTTGTCAAATCACATCCCCTTCATTCACGTAGCTATGCTACCCCTGTCACGCCCACATCTGTGCATGCTCGACACCCTCTCAGCTCTAGCTTGGGTCCAGACGAGGATGAACTAGGCCATGACTGTGACAAGGAAACCGAGACCGACCATGGTTACGAATCAACGACGACAACAACAGATTCAGACCCTCCCCCGCACACGCCCATCGGCGCAGCGACCACGTCACATTGTGTGGAGACTTCACAACTTCATGGGGACGATGAGGCGGCGATCTGTGGAATCGATGCCGAGCACGAGTCTGCAGCGTTGAAAACGTGTTTATCGGATCCTACCACTCCCGTGAAGCTCCTCCCTGGGTTCTCCGCGTCGCCATCGGGATCACTTAGTTTGCCAGACTTGACTCAGGCTGATCGTGGCTCCTCAAAGGTTGCGGCAGTATTTCCATCCCTGAATGGCTCGTTCCGTCAAGGGTCATTTTCACGGGTTTCTACCTCCTCGTCTCAAGGAATGTCTACGCCAACGACGCCCGCAAAAGTGACGTCACTATCATCCGCAGAGGACACGTCGCTGGGTTCGAGTGACGAAGGCAGTTCGCCACTTGGGAGTGAACTCTTTGCTTTGCACGACAACCCCGCATTTATGCTCAGTCTTTCCTCACCGCCACCGACGAGTCCAGGGTCTGGACTTCGCAAGGATTCGCAGGGGTTCTGGGAGCCGGTGACGCCCGTCTCACCTTGCTCGTCTCTCTCCTCTCTCCCGGTTTCACCGTCAGAGGGCAAGATTAGACCTACAACAGGACGCATTGGCGAGCAATCGGTGCCGGCGAACAACTCCGAGTCACCTGAAGCGTCATACCACATCAAAGCCAGGCAGTTGTCGCCTACTCCACGTCGCGATACGAGCGTGGACTCGTCGCTTTCTTCCACTTCAAGACCGACCGCGTTTTCCTCTCCAACGACCACGCTTGCGTCAGCATCTGTGTTCGGTGGGTCGTATCCTTGCTCGCCGTCGCCTACAAATAGCTCGTTCTTGGTGCCACCCCATCCGACGACGCTGTTGCCTGCATTCTTGGCGACGACGAATGGGAAGCGTAAGAGGACGTCGAGGACGAGAGAAATTGTGGATCAGCTGAGGTCGTGTTCGATTGACGGGGGCAAGGCGGTAGAGGGCTTGGGCTGGCTGGCTGGCCCGGGTGGAGGTGGAGAGCAAGATGGAATGGTTGGCAAGGCATCTGATGAACCTGTGGGAAGCCATGTCGCAGGACAACCATCACCGCCGGAATCTCGCTCCGATTTGCCTAGGTCTGACTCGGGAAAGAATCATGATCAGGTTGCAGGTTCAGACTCGAATTCCGGAGGAAAGACGACGGTCTCAGAGACCTCCTCGCCTACTGATTCAACGACTAAGATAACTGCAGCCCGCACCATGACCCCATTCCCTATCCTCACTGCATCGCAGAACCCCATGTCCGATTCCACCGTAGCCCATCGGAATCTAAGTGGTACACCATCCAACAAGGCGAATGCGACTGTAGCGAGGTCTCCAACCGCACGTTCTCAGCTCTTACCCGACACCCCGAGCGTTGGTACATCGCCATCAGTGCACTATTCTCATCATTCGCTTCCATCGCCGTCCCATCCGACTGTGCATCTTCAGCCAGTCCTCGGCCCTCCCCCAATGCTCGTTCCAGCCTATTCACCTCCAATGTACGTGCCTTGTGCGCAGTATCCGCATCAGCAGCAAGGACAAGGTGCATGGGTGACGATTTATCCGGGTCGTCCTTCACCGATACCTGTGCATCCTATACCGGCGCCGGTGCACGTTACGCATATCACGGGCGTATCCGGGATGAGGCATGTAACTTGGTGAACGACGTCGGACGGTACGTTTTGCTTGTCCGCTGCGATGAACGCAGACTCGAATGTTTCTCTTTTTTGACCTCTTTTCTTGTTCATGTCTTTTTTGGCTAAGGTGGGAGGAGTAATACTAATGAGATCAGCCACGTTTGTCTATGTGATCCTTTTTTCCGCTGTCTTTTGCTTGCTCTAATTCTCTGCATGGCTCTTTCGTTCCTCCTGTAGTACATAGTAAGTAGTACTTGATCAAGAGATTTCGGTTCAAACAGACACAAACAACGCGTGTCACGTGGACACTATTTCCTCTGCGGTGTTGACTTGTGGCCTCGAATGGCTCGATGCTACCAGCGATTACGATTACAGATGCAACCGTGCTGTCCGCGCCCTCCACCGACCCGTCTTACCGCTTGCTCTACCGCGGCGCGCTCTCCCTGCCCGACTCCTACCTCTTGCTCGATGGCATCGCCTTCTCAGCGCGGCTGCCCAACCGTGACCCATCCGGGTTGCATGACTCGACGCGCTTGGACGCGTCCGCAAAAGAGCTCATGTACAACCCACTCGCCCTCGCGCTGGAGAGCATGCGCGGGCGGCAGACCCTGCGGTTCAAGGGTACCGTGGCCCTGTCGGACGTGTGGACGGACGACGCAGGCGAAGTGTACATGTACGCGGCCTCGGCTCTCGCGTGCGATCACTGACCCATGTTTAGGGACATCCATCCGTTCGCGACGTTGACGCGCATCTATTTCGAGAACACGCTCTGTCTGGCACCCGGGCCCAAGCACACGCCAGTTGGGGTGCGCGTCTCCCTCGGCGACACGGGTGCGTCTGCTTCCCTTGCCACGGCGTGCTCACTCAACCCCCGACAGACGGACCCGACACGATGGACATTGTGGTTTACGGCGAGGCGAGCACGTTGTTGCACCCGTCGCTCCTCGCGTCGACCTCTGTGGGGCAGCCCCTGAGCTTGCGGGTGGCGCGGATCACCCCTGCCCCACGCGCGCCGCGTCCGGACGATCCGACGCCTCGTCAGCCGCCCATGCGCACCACGTTTAGCGATCTCGGCAAGAACACACGGATCACGGCGCGATCAGACGAGGACAAGGCGCACGTGTTACGTCGCGCGAGAGAGGTGATGCTGCGCCTTCCGCGATCGGGGCATAGCAAGGCAGGGCGAGAGGCCGTTTTCAAGGTGCCTGAGCTGCCGGCCAAGGCGCGACGGAAGCAAGACGTGTTTGGAGCTGTTGAGCCCCCTTTGCCGGATGCACATGCAAAGGGCACAGAGACGGGGAACGACATGGCCGTCGCCGGTCCGATCGAGGATGCGAACAAGCGTGTGCGTGGCGCGTTGTGCGTTATGAACGTCCGTTGACGTATTGTCTTAGGTGCTGAAAAAGGCGGCTGTTCATTGTCTATCAAAGGTGGGGATACCTCGATCACACTCTGAATTCAAGGACCTTTTCGGCTTCGTTTACCGTGGGGCCGCGTTTGCACTTGTGAGTCCGATTTGTTTGTCACTGTGGGTCCGATCATCGCACTCACTGTGAACAGCGTTCGCAGGTGAGGACGTCGCCCATTAGCGCACAGGCAGCGGAAGCCGTTGTCGAGGCCCACGTCAAGATGTACGTGCCCACTCACGATGCAGAAAAAACGTGTCGCGTTGTGGATGAGCAGTGACGTTGGCCACGAGGGGTACGTTACCGTCCATGCACATGCTTGTGTCAGCGAGGACCTACCGGGTTTCATCTAGACCGCGCTCGGATCTCTTGCCGACGTGAAACAGTAGCGTCCGTATACAGGGCGGCGCCGTGGTATGCTACACAAACACACATGAACGACTAGGGCAAGTTTGCATTGATCGGTCTTTATGTGTGTGCAGTTTAAGGTTTGCGTGCGGTTTGCGTTGGTGCTGTGGAGCGATTGTGATGAGGACAAAGTAGGGTGAGGAACCGGTGCGATATGAAACCCCTGGGACCCTTGTACTCAAAACTGTGGCATGTCCTGCGGCACAATCAAACCAGGAGTTGGCTGGTGCACCAGAATTCGATTGTACAGGAAAGAGTAGTATTACACAGGTGCTGTGAGAACATGACCCATATCGTACACCGGAAGTGTGAGACCGTACAAGAGGAAAATGAGAAGACGAGAAAGGACCAGCTTCTCGCCATCCTCCGTTGCAGAGTAATAAACATGATTACCATCAAGGCATATAAGCATATGTATATATACTTTTTTCTTCTTCAGCTGGTTACTCCTGGCACCATGTGGAAATGAAGGAAACCGGTTACTAGTGAACCGTCCGCCTGCGACGGCCCGCTTCGGGATAGACCTGCTGAAGGGCCTCCTTGAATGCGAGGTCCTGCTCGTATTGCTCGCGCGTCTGCGTCACGATGACCTGCAGGACCCGCTGCGTGGTGGTCACGCCCCTCTCCACCTGCATATCGTCCACGTCCCTCTCGAACGCATTCGGACGAAAACAGTTGAGCGCCTGTAACACGGGCGTGCTGGGGCGCGAGAGCGGGCTTGTCGGGCGTGGGCTCGAGGACCGGGCAAACATGCCCCGGAGCGCCGACTGCGTTGCGGGGCGGATGATGGTGCGGGTGATGATGAGGTCGTCGCGGTCGTACGTGTCCACCTGGCGTGATCCCATGGATGGTGAGCTCGTGGGGGACGTGTCCATGCCGCTCTCTGCGTCAGCGGGGGAAGAGGTCGTGAAGTAGGTGGACGACGTGGACACGGACGCGATGGATTCGGAGGAGGACGTGGAAGAATAGGATGGTGCAAAGAAGGAACCGAGGGAGTCTCGGTAGGAGACCTCTAGGGGGACGAGGACCAGTTCGTGGTCGCTCCAGATGCCACCCACGACGCTGTTGGGGGGGAGCTCGGATTGAGAGAGACGTCGCAGAATTTGACCCATGTCCTGCTCGGTCCAAGTAATAGGGAGGTTAGAAGGGGTGTTCTAAAAAGCAGGGTTCGATGAATCGTGAGGCAAGCGGATGGTGGCTGGTTATGAGAACCAACCTTGCGGCGCATGGGATCGAACCGCTGGGCATTCATAGCTTCATAACGTGCAAGATCCATGATCTGATCAGGAGATAAGGGAAGATAGGGCGGACGGAATCCGTAAGATGGAAGACGAGAAGAGCGGAACTGAAGGAGCTGTGTTTATAAGGGGAGGATGTATCCATGGCCACAACTCGTGGTGTGGACGTTGTGGACAATTGGCTTTGAGGCCAGGACATGAACACTCTAAACAGTCTATCGTGACCCTTACCGCCACACTAGCGTCGCATTGTCCTCAAAGCGTTTTCCTGCTCAGCTTTGACAGCACTGGCTCTATGGAACGGGATGCGGGGACTTGCAGCGTATAAATAAATCCGCTCGGAAGGGATTATCTTCCAGATAGCGCGACCATCACAACACACCTTTTTAATCTAGGAAATGCAGGAACGGGTGAGCGGGAGTCCATCTTACCTGTAGGGAGGCACGTGCTGATCGTGAGTCCAGGTATCGGAAACGCAACCCATGGATGATTTTCAACAGGCACCCAGCCCCACGAGCGACGAGCCGGAACCGGAACCGGACGGGTTAGAACCTACCTTTGTGATCCAGACGGCGCGCAAAGTCGCAGTGCCGATGGAGAAAGGTATCCTGATATCAGTGAGATGACTCCGCACCATTCCCGTCCACATTACCTATTCGCCTCCTTCCCAGGTACCTCCAAGAGAATCGAACCACGAGGCGAATGGCAGGCCCTGAGGAAGCATTATGGTGGCGCCCATAAAACGTGGGGCAGTTTCGGCTCGCAGCTGTGTGGTCGAGACCAGAGCCTCGTCGAGAAGTACCTGTAAACATATTCTTATTTATTTCCCTGATCTGCTGGAAAGCGAATGATTCGCTCTGATGGGACGATCCGTTGAAACACGTTTGTCACGTGATCCACTCTGCAATGAACTTCAAGTTGCCTCCTCCCTTCACTTCTCTGTATCGTCTCACCCTCCGTGCCGCCTCCGCCTCTGTTCTACACAAAAATGCCGCTCGAAAACACATTCGCCTCCTCTTTCGGCCTGTCTTTGACGCCGCGGCGCAAGTCATCGTAGACCTTCAAAGTGATCGGCTCTCGCGCTCGCAAAGGACTGAGCATGAGCGTTTTCTCGACGCTTTTGAGCGACGCAGTGGGTTCGTTGTTTATTGCATGTTCATGCCGTCTCATATACTGCAGTGGATGACACTTTGAGCTTCCTACTAAACTCTGCGCAGTCTCGCGGGATTCCTCACCGAGTAATTTACAACATGCATCGACTTCGGAAGGCACATGTTATTTGGGTCCGTGGCAGGTATTATTCCGGATCAAAGAATGCATGGAACCCAAAAGCGGCCGTGAACAATTCAAAGGCTCGTGCCTCTTTACGCCCTCGTGACATGGAACGCATGGAAAAGAATCGAGTGCACGAGCGTTGCTGGGATGCTTTGGGAGAGGTTATTAGGATGGCGGAAGGCAGACATAGCCTATCCTTGGGTCGACTTTACCTGAAGCCTTGGACACTGGAAAAGCGATGATGGACTACCCCGCACCCATCTCTCGAACGGATGTTGTTTCTTGATGTGAGTCTTTATCTGCATAACCACTCAAAGCGTCCAACCGTCTTTTTGTGTTCATAGAGAACGAAATCAAGTCCACAGCCTCTTGGGGACAACAGTCGTCCGCCCACTGGGGTTAGTCTGTGAATATCGGTTGGCATTCAGCGTGCTGGATAAACCTTACTGCACCCACCTGCACCTCCTAGTTGCTTTATATATGCAATGGTGGGTTATTGTTCACTGTCCACATTTTCTGTCACGTGATTGCGCTACCATGTTTTGGACCGTTTGATAACAATAACTATTGTTTGGTGTTCAAATTTAGCTCCCTCGTGCACGTCTCGTGTTCCCTTATTTAAGCACCACCGCAATGAGTTCAAGCAAGTCTTTCGCCCCCCCGCGTAGCTGTGCTTCGCACTTGTATCTGTTTCACGATTCTCTGGTATATGTACCAACATGCCATTTCAGCCTTCTAACCCCCGCATTGCTGGTCAAGACTTGGACACTATAGACATTTTTTTCTCCCCCTTCGAGGCACCTGAGTGTTTTCCAGTATCGCCCATACCGGGCAAACAAATGTATGGAACCAATGAATCCATTCTGTCATGGATCAATGCAATCGATTGTGTGAGTAACATCGCCTCATCTTCTGAGATTGTAATTGACCATATTGCAGGCCAACAAATCTCCATTGAATCCGGCTGATTCCAACAATGTCGATGTCTTTGAATTCGCTACACATCCTTTTAGAGTCTGCCGCCCACATTCTCCATTCTCCGACGACTCAGACAGCGAAATCTCGTTTTGCTTTGCGGTATCAGCTTGGGCTCCAGAGGTGCTGACCTCCTACTACGATGACAGCGATGGAAGTCATTCGGAGTCAGCCCCTTTGGATGACGCGCAGTACATCGCCATTCCCTTTGGTAGCCCGTGGTATCGTCCGCCATCACCTAGCCTAGGGCCGGTCACGGCTTACGAACTTTGTACCGCCGCGTACGCACAATCATGCTCTAGCGACGTCCGCCAGGCTATTGCACAGCAGGAGCTCCTGCTCGCCATTTTCCACGCGGAGCTCCGTCGGATGGTGCCTCGCGCTGATCACAGTATAGCGTATAACCTTGACTGGCTGGAAGACGTGGATGCGGATCTTGTGCTGGCACCTCTGGAAACGTATGCGGATCTTTGTTACGAATCCGCGGTCTGCGAGAGCGCGCCTAGCTTGCGGTTGGACAGACCAGTGCCTGACGTCCCGACGGGATTTGACGATATTTACGCCACTTATTGAATGCCAAGGTGAGGGTGCGATGAGTCACTACGGAAAAATTCTAACAGCCCTCTTCAGAACTTCACTTCTCTCATTGCCTGTTTGTTTCGTTCGCATGCATCTCCCTTGCCGTACTTCATCATCTATTGCTCATTCTTTTGTATTTTTGCATTTTCCTTGTATATGTTAGTCCATACGAAGGGGCGTCCGGTGTCTAAATGAGCTGTACGGGCTTGTATAAATAACGCGAACACTGCCGATCAATTTTGATGGGGAACGTTCCTGTCAAATGTGACATCATTCTTGCGAAGTGTGACGGTCAAAGCTTTCGCGGATAGAAATATTGGAGGTCCTGCCAAACTCTGACACTAACGTTAAGTTCAATACCCTCCACCTTGCGCAAAGTTCAAGTTGGCGGTACCGTGACAACACGCCGCCGTGCCAAGATCGGACAGTTTGTTCCTACCAGTGCCCACCGAAGATGGCAAGTGTCACGGAAATATTGGGATTCCAGATAGCGAGTGTCTCACTTTTTCAACTTTGACGATTACTTCGACGAGTCACGTCAGCAACCCGGTTTACACCCAGTTCTTTACCATCCGTGTGAGATTGGGGTGAAACACGAGTTCATTTCCGGCCAGCCATGTCGTGGGTATGTCGTGACCTCCCCCACAGCTTACATTCTGTTAGACAATTCAATGGATGTCTCAGAAAAACTGGGATCTCGGAATTCAGCTGGCTTAAGTTGCACTGTTGCGGCGCCGATATCACAATGCCGACGCCATCGTAAATCTCCTCGGGTAAAATGAGTCGTACTATAAGAACACATGATCGGTGAGTCCCTACATGCGATGAGCAAGGATAGACATGTCGTGCGAACGTTGAAAACAGGCGTGGCGTGGATCTCATTCATCTATGTGTTTCATTCATACAGAAAACCCTCCGGTGGGGGCGTTCTTACCGTTGAAGACTGAATCTACAACTAATTCCTAAACAGACACGACGCAAAAGTCACCATTTCCTCGTGTGTCGTTACCTTTCCTGGTTTAATTGGCAATCCTCGCCACTCTTATATCAACGCTCAGCCATCCCACATTGCCCAGGGCAAAGTACCATGCACCACCCATTCATTGACAATATTCTCACATCCTTGTCAACGTCTCCTCATTGGACTGCGGAACAAGAGGTGGTAGGTCGTGAACATTCTCCTTGACCTTCCTATTGATCCTTTGAATAGCCATTACTCGAACCTTTTACGCACGTAGCATCTTCTCCTGGAAAGGGTTTCCGCAGCAAACTCATACAAGCCTTTAACCATTGGCTTCAAGTACCCCAAGCTCAACTCGAGGCGATCGATCACATAGTAGAACTACTACACAATGCGAGTCTCTTGTAATTTTGATTCCTCTTTATGGCACGTCAAGTGCTCACTTTTTCATAGAGTCGATGATATCGAGGACGACTCTGAGTTGAGGAGGGGAAAGCCAGGTAACATATTTTTGATTATCAGAAGCGTTATCTGAAACGACTGGCCTCAGTCGCACACAAGATATTTGGCGTACCTCAAACTATCAACTCCGCGAACTACGTTTATTTCCTCGCGTATCAAGAGGTCTTTAAGCTTCCTTATGCGTGCCAAAATGAACGGCCATATATCTGCCACCTCGGGCTTCCCCGGTGGAACCGTTCGAATTCGAATTCTGCCCTTCGCTTCGTTCAAATCCTCAATGGTGAGTAACTCCCATGATTATAGTGAAACTCTTGAAGAAGATGTTGGTTAGATGAAATGTTGGCTCTCCATCGTGGTCAGGGCCGGGAACTATTTTGGCGGGATTATCTTCAGTGTCCAACCGAGGAAGAGTATATACAGATGGCAAAGGATAGTAAGTATATCCGCCATCTCCGAATGAAGGTAGACTTCTTACTTCTCTGATATCTAGAGACGGGAGGACTCCTGCGAATTGCAGTGAGATTGATGATGGAGTGTTCCGTCACTTGTGACACGTGAGTTCGATCTCAAGAAAAGAACCTAACACACATTGATAAATCACATTTAGAAACTATGTGCCACTCGTCGACTTGTTGGGCATCTGGTTCCAGATTCGTGACGACTATATGAATCTGCAAAGTAATACAGTGGGTAAATTCGTATAGATGGTTGCGCCTAACTCTCGTCCAGTATACAGAACAAAAGGGGTTCGCGGAAGACCTAACGGAGGGCAAGTTCTCGTTCCCAATCGTCCACGGCATCAGGGAAAGGCCTGATAGCAAGCATCTAATAAGTACGAGCCAGTGTTGCAAAGCTTAATCTTGCTTGAACATTTCTATTTCTAGATATCCTGCATCAACGACCAAAGGGTCCTATGCTCAAATTTCATGCCATCTCCTACCTCAAAGACGTGACGCACTCGTTCGAGTATTCCCGTAGCGTACTAAAGTCGCTGGAAGCGCAAGCGCGTGCCGAGTTGGCAAGACTTGGTGGAAACCCAAAATTGCAAGCGATTATCGACAAGCTTGCGGTGTCAGAAAGCAATTGACACTGGTGGTCGGTATATTTACGAGTCCTCCGGATTGATACCGGCGTAGTCGACATTTTCAGGCTGCTCCATCCGCATAATCCTCATCATCGACTATCCCAACGTTCTCTGCATATATTATTCTAGGAAGCGCTTTCGTAGCTAACTCTTATGATACAATGTCGTAGTTATGATAACCTTATGTATTACGCATGTGAACACGCAATAACGCACCACGTCCGAGCGAAGCACACAAGAAACATGTGCATCAAGACAAATCAAGGTCAGTTTATTTAGATAAAAAATGATGCGCTTTGCGCGACAATATCTTCCGAAATGAACAAACGGCATCAGGTCCCCAGATTCACGAGATCACGTTAACGAATCGAGGACAAGACCTCGAGGCCGCGAAGGATAGGATGACAGCTATGGGAAACGATAGGTCGGAGATACTGCGAAGAGTATGGGCTGGGTAAGCTGTTGCAGGCACATGGCATAACACAAAGTATGGGGGAGTCGTTCTAAGAATCAGATGCTTCGCTGTCCTGAGAATCTTCTTCGTCATCATCTCCAAAGAAATTATCACCTGCAACCCCAACAGTGTGGATACTTCCTGGAACTGCGTCGACTCCTCTCCGCCAGGACGTTAGCCGCTTGTATTGGCCAAATTTCCCCAGCTCGTTTTCGGGCTCGGTACTCAATTCCCCACGTTCCATTTGTTGACGTATCGCATCGCGCCATTTTGATCGTTCTTCATTGTCGTCCAACGACGCAACAATCGGCACAGCGGCAGAACCAGATTTGCGGACTTCAGGTGGGAACAAAGAGACGTATTTTTTGGTTCTGGGAAAGTGCTTAGACCTGCCGTCAGTGGGTCGAGCGGCTAGGATTTGGCATCAACCTACCAAAACGTAGTTTAGGTCCACCCTCAGACAAGTTAGCGTGGAGTCGAGCTTCTTCCTCTCCTTTTCTTCCGAGGCCGCGATACCCCGTTTGATCTGGTTTATCTTTCGGACTAGCTTTTGACGTTCTAGATATGCGGTCTAGTCGGTTGCTCGTCACCGGGATGCCACCAACTCACCAAAAAACCTGACTTTATGATATTTCGTTGCATAATGACGTTCTTTGCGGGATTGCTCGGCATGAGCAAGGTCAGTTTCGAGAACCTTTAGACGGCGTTCTGTCTCCACCCGCACATCTGCTGCCAATCTGTTCTTGGCGAGGAGTCGTTTGGTCTGTCGGACGGCTGATTTGAGCTTCTGGACACCGGGGAGAGCATCTTGGTCATTTGAGTTCTTTGGGTATGGATGGTTTCTGGGCTTATTCGACGGCCGTCCTCGAGAAGGGCCGGCCACTGCGACGGAAGGAGACTCTTGTTTCGCCCTCTGGGGTGGGGCCATTTCAGAGGTAGTTTAGGGTTAGGGTCAGATGTTTGCTTGAACTCATCGCGATGCGAAATCTAACTCTATCGACTGTTCAAATTTCCGTGCTCCAGGCAGAAGATGTGGTACAGTTCTCCAGTCCAACGTCTGTTTCACCCACTCTCAGTGCAATCGCATTCGACCTCGATCGGATTGCTGTTTTCGCTGGAACGGAGTCATCGCAAGGAGAAATCTTGATCTGGAGAACGTCGGACAGCATTTCTCCTACCACTGGAAATGCATCTTTTGTCTTTTGTGGCTCATACACCTCCCAAGACGCTCGGATCGCCGGTCTTAGGGTGCTCTCCGAGTCCAATCAACTCGTGCTTGTGACGCATACAGGAGATATCGTCGTATGGGAACTGGACGAATTTAGGGGTCTTATTGTCAGTGATCACAGTGCAAATATTCTCCTTCTGACTATCAGCTCAGGGTGGTGCCGAGGTTCTGGGCACAGTAGAATCAGGCATAGCAACGGTGGCTTGGAGCCCCGATGATTCATTGCTGACCTTGGTTACGGGTGCGTGATCAATGTCGTTTGCTCTACTCCAACAAGCAGTCGATTTATCCGAAAGCGTAGATGCCAACGTAATTATCATGACATCCACGTTTGATGTCCTGTCGGAGGTTCCGATTGAGACTAATGAATTCGGGGAAGGCACGATCATTCTCCAGTTCTACAAGTGGCGGGTGATGATGTTATGGTTCAGATGCTCCAATCAACGTCGGCTGGGGTTCTAAAGAAACCCAGTTCCACGGATCGATAGGCAGGGCGCATCTCAGAGCTGACAAGGATCGAGAAAGTGCTGAAAGCAGACCCCTTACTGAGAATGATCTGCCGCGTGTTACTTGGCGGGGGGATGGCGCGTACTTCGCCGTTTCTTCCTGGTCATCTTCTGGCTCGCGACGCGCAATCAGGGTGTATTCCCGTGAAGGTCGCCTCCAATCAACTTCTGAAGTGGTACCGGGTCTCGAGGCAAGCGCTGCATGGAGACCTAACGGTAGTTTGATCGCGTCTACCCAAAACGAGGTCCGGTCAGGACCGCGGGATGCTCGAAAAAGTGGAAAATATGATGTAGTCTTTTTCGAGAGAAACGGCCTCCGGCATGGTGAATTTAGTTTGCGACGTCCGCTCGAAGACGACGGATCCGGATACAAAGTTAAAGACCTCGTGTGGTCTCCCGACTCTGCCGTCCTCGCAGTGTGGATCGAGAGGTTGGATGGGGATGTGGTGCAACTATGGACGGCTGGGAATTATCATTGGTAACTTCTTCGATTGTTTACGTGCTACCTTGTTGACCCTGGAACATATGACACAGGTATCTCAAACAAGAGTTCCGTGCTCCAGGCGATAGTCATTTTACAAGTGTTACATGGCATCCAGAGTCTTCGTTGAAACTGTTGACGACCGTGACCTGTAAGTGTATCCAGTAATTTCGGTGTGTTCACTTTTCACCCATTTCTGTTTCTCTTTAGCGCACCTCGTCTCCAGAACGTTCGCATGGGAGACCTGTGCTAGTGCAAATTCTACTGGTACTGTTGGCGTTGTTGATGGAGGTTGGCTGCTCTCTTTCGAGGCATACATTTCAGTGACTGAACGAAGATTCTAACAGATGAGATTCTGCTTACGCCTTTTTGCACCCAAAACGTCCCACCTCCAATGTCGTCCTATCAACTCAAAACGTTCCCCTCCGCTTCTTCAAGCGACATTTCTTCATTATGCAAGCAGACGCCGGTGCATATCTCTTTATCGCCCACCAATGACCTCCTAGCTTCTGTGTGGCAGAATGGCCACATTTCTATCTGGTCGCTTAATACGAGGGTTGGCCCAGGAAAAGGAAAGGTCATGGATCCTACGCTTATTTTAGCTACGGATTTGAGCGACGAAGACAAGATTTGGAGACAAGTCTCTGTTTCTGGTCCTAACGGTAGTGGGAAGCACTCTGTAAAGGTGATGCTGCTTGGTGCGGAAGGAGGCTCCGACTGTGTTATGATTCATGAATTTTCGATTACCGATAACAGCGACGACAAAACTGAGGCAGGAGAACGTTTTTGTCTCGAGATGCCCGGGACCAATGGTCGACTCATTGCGAGTTATGACAACCTCCCTCCGGTTTGGCAGGACTTGAATGGAGAACTATTCGAAGGTAAAGTCACTCTAGGTCTAGTGCATTCATGGTTCTGACGCTGACATCAGTGAATTGTGTTCGAGACATTTTACCCTCGCCCCTTTGTGCCTTTCCAGAGTATTGCTTTTGGGCGACGAGCATCGTGGTGGACGGCTCTCGGCTGTTTGTCGGTCATGCTTCTTCGGGAAAGTTATTTTGCGTCGTCACTGGTTCACAGCCGATACTGCTAACAAGCAATGCCAACTCCTTTGCCATTGGCTCAGGTTTCGTGATCTTCACCACCGCGGCTCACGACGCTCAGTTCGTTCCTGTCACGAGATTGGTGCAGCATGCACAGCGTACGCACGACGAACAAGAACTACCTTTGGAAAATGGAAATTCAACCACACAGCCGTTGAGCGACGCTTGGGAGAAACGCCGTGTAGAACGGGGTTCCAGAATCGTGACTGTCGTTCCGAGTACAATGAGCCTGGTGTTGCAGATGCCAAGAGGCAACCTAGAGACAATCAACCCTCGTCCCTTAGTCATGGAAGTTGTGAAGGCAGATCTTGATTCGTGAGTGGACCGCATGTTATTTCGTGTGGCGCCCCTTAGTAATGCTTGGCTGGGTAACAGAGGGCTGTGGCAAAAGGCTTTCGTAGCATGCCGGAGGCACCGAATTGATCTTAGCGTCATCGTGCAACATAACCGAGATGCATTCACGGGAGGCGTTTCGGAATTTGTTGACCAAGTTCAGGATGTCGATTACATTAATTTATTCCTAACTGACGTTGGGTCTGTCTCACTCTATTCAACGCCTAACATAAACTCACCGGCCTTCCGCGTAGGCGAAGCCAACTTGGACAAAAGACGATTGCCGACGTATGCGATGCAGTGCGTCGTGAACTTGAAAATAAAGATATCGGTAAATACGTGAACGCTATTTTGACGACGCATGTGGTAAAATCACCGCCGGACCACGAAGCAGCACTTGCTCTGCTCCTTCACCTACGAGGTCGGTTGTTTCAGTCCTATGGTTGACGTCCTGCGACAATACTTACACAATTTTTTTTTAGATTTAAAACCTGATCTGGTTGAGGATGCCGTCAAATATGTTATTTTTCTCGTGGATGCCGATAGTCTTTTCGACACAGCCCTTGGGATGTATGATTTCTCGCTTGTCTTGCTGGTAGCCCAGCATGCACAAAAGGTCCTCGTTCGGGTGAAATTAAGATGACGGAATCTGTCTGACCACTTTTCAGGATCCAAGGGAATATTTACCCTTTTTGCGAGAACTGAGGGCCTTCCCACGGTATTATCAGCGCTTTAAAATCGACGATCATCTTCGAAGATATCACAAGGCGCTATCAAACCTTCATCTTGCAGGTCAGGTGGTTAGATCATCAATCTTGATCGGTGGCCCACATTGCACGTTTTGATAGGCCCTGGTTATTTTTCGGAGGCCATTGAATACCTTGAACGCCATCAGCTTTATGAAGAAGGTCTCACAATTTGGCAGGGTACGACACAATACGAGGTTAGCCGTTGTCAGTGACTTTCCAGAATGCTTGTGCCTGATATGTTTCGAGGCCGTCTTAATTGCATATGGCAACTGGCTGTTTGAACGGAGGGACTTCAAACAGGCAGCTCTGGGTGCGGAACTATTTCCAAGTCTGGTCAATACTAACTGGACCTGGATATATTAGCGTTTATCGATGCAGGTGACCTCCGGAAAGCGATGGTAGCGCACGAAAGGGCACTAGAGTGGCAAGAGCTCTTTGAAATTTCCGCCAGAGAAAAGGTAACCGTCACTGAGGTACAAGAGATCGCATATCGTGTTTCTGGTCAGTTTTTTTGGTTCTTACCAAGCTCCGCTTTGATGGGCGACGTATGCTATTTACAGAGGAGCTTTTGTCAAAGAAGCGTTATCTGGAAGCGGCACGGGTCTTCATCGATTATGCCGGGGACATTCGCCAAGCGGTCATCGCCCTTATCCAGGGTAACGAATTCTCAGAGGCGCGGCGGATTGTGAGTATGGTTAAAGTCTCGAGTTGATTCCCCACTTATTTCATCCATTGCAGGTATCATTACACTCGACAGCTGAGTTGCTCGAAGATGTGATTCTTCCTGGGGCACTGGAGATGCGATCTCAGCTCGCGGATGATCTTGCAGAAATGCGTGATCAACTCAACAAGCAAACAGCTCGATTGCAAGAGTTGCATGTCAAGAAAACAGAGGAACCAGGTACGCAGATGTTTCACCTTCCCCACGTGTTGTGCTGATAGTCACACCCACGATCTAGACGTCTTTTACGGCACCGAGGATACGCAACTACACAACGTAGACGCGATGACAGATGCATCGATGGCGCCGACGGCGTTCACGAGGTACACGGTTGCGCCGTCTGCAACATCCAAGGCATCCAAGTGAGCGGTACATACCACTCGTGGTACTGAGCCTCATGAACGCTCTTTACATGCTGGCAGGCGTAGCTCGAAGACCAAGCGAAAGATGGAGCGCAAGGTCGGATCGGGCCGGAAAGGCACGGTAGATGAGGAAGAATACCTCCTCAAGTCAATCTCAAAGCTGGTCGTCAGATGGACGGGGACGCAAGGTGTGGTCAGATCAAGCGGTATAGTGACCCACGCTAACGATTCTCTGCAGGAGAAGCGAAGAAGTTGCTCCCACATCTGCAGCAGCTATCAAGGGCCCACCGCGTAGAGGGAGAAGCGCTACAGGAAGCATTGTGTGCGTTTGACAACGAACTGCGCGAAGCGGTCGAAGAGGTTTGGAAGAAGACTGGGGTCCACCGAGAGCAGCCGGTAGATTCCTGGGCAGCCAGAATGCAAGAAAAGGAAAGCGACCGCTTGGTAGACCCTATCGAGCGTGTGCAAAAGCCGGAGATGGGGGCCGTCGAGTTTCCACTCGATTTGCTGCGAATAAGGTAGCCACTCGGAAAGCAAGTTGTGCAGGGTGGATCAAATCAAGTGTACTATCATCATGACAATCAAACACTGAGTTGAGTCAAACTAGTGGAGCGCGACCTCTCGATGTGAAAGCCTCATCTTTGACTCATTCGCAATCACCGGTAATTGAGGTCTCAAGTTTTGAGGCTTGCTTCCAGGAAATATTGAAGATCTTACATGCACCTTTTGCTTTCCCACTTTTGTTGTAGTCTTTGGAACTACGTTGGGAAGATCGTCTTTCCGTGACAGGCTCTCCCACGGCGTGGCCGCCATTGAAGCTCGGTTCCAGGCCGTACACATAATGGTTGTAGTCCAAGTCTTGGCAGTATATTAACTGTCGCACTGAAATGTTCGTATAGGAGACATTCTGTCAGGGACAAATGAAAGTGTTGCGTCGAGTCAAAGACGGCTCAATGGCGCCCTGGCTCCAATGAAGCAATGAACTGAATATACATCCGTAGTAGGAGCTCTAAACGTTCACAGGTTTCTTTTTCATAGCTGGTGGACTTCCGTCGAGCGCACTTGAGTCGAGGACTTGCACGATGTTGACGTTTCAGCTTCAATGCCCGATCATCTGACGGCGATTGGGGTCGGAAGAGTGGCTGTGGCCGTGCACAGAAACAAGGGCAGAGTTGACCAGAACGCCGCAATGGCACAGGACATGATGCCAATCATCAAAGCTGGCTATGACCTTTAAAATTTTATGTCCCAAGTCGAACAAGTCCACGACTGCATAGTGATGATATCAGGTATCTGTCGCACTCGACATTCGTGTCCAAATCATTCATCATAACATGCGTTAGAACTCAGGCCAAACTGTCTCATCCGAGACAATGACTTGGTGAGGCCCGGTGATGAAAAACAAGGTGTTTTCCCAGGACGGCAAATGTCTTTCCAGAGAAACAACTTGACAAGACCATGGATATATTGCCCTCCATAACTTATCCATCTCATCGGATAAAACGGAGGGGTGGTGAGAAACCGAGTTTTTATCCTGCGGAGCGTCTAGGAACGATTTGAAGCCAGATCGAATTAATTCGAGTGGTACGTGTCAGAACATACCTGTGCGGGTGCTGAAGAGGCGCTTGGAAGAGACCAGCCGCTTCGACAAATCGACCTTGCCGGTAAGTTGATCAGTCAAAGGTCACCAGAGACGCTTTTCATGGCCTCCCCGTCGAAAGCACGGCAAGCTTCTCGTGCACACAGTCCCCGAGCAGAGCGTCTAACCTATCTATTGGGAGCGACGTCTTGTAGTCTCAGACCCCGCCGTGTTCCGCCTGGAATCATCGTTGGACTCCAACACTCGATACGAAACAAGAAGCTGGCGATCATGACCTGCGCTAAGGAGGGGCGTGTCGATTTGGAAGCGCAAATAATATATTCCCTCAGTCGCCGATGTCTGCAAAAAGTGAAGCCAGGCAGCTGCTGATTATTCATTGACTGGTAGGTCGAGAAATCGCCCGGAGCGCTCATACTCGGGAGAACGTACAGAATCTGCTTCGCCGTCGTCTGCAGCCATTTTTCTGACTTTGCGTAGTTAATGGGTACTGGCTAGTAAGCGCACGTATTGATTTCGTATCAGCTTGCTCACAATTTACTTTTTGTCAGCCTGTTTCTATTGCTGAACTCATCAGCTTACCGTTGGCGACCTGAATAACCTTTTGTTCATTGACCAGCTATAACCACCATTCACCATGCATTCATATTCCGCCCTCTGTGTAGTTTTGATCTTCACCGCTGTCTCTTCCGTCTGTACATTTTCACCCGCCAGGTAGATATATGGGATCGTCTGCTACCTAGTACCTTCCTCGCAAAATCTCAGTACGCGTCAAACACTAATTTCTGATGAGCGCTAGCCAGGTACTATGCAACCGAGAGTACCAGAGCCACTCCAGAACGATGTAGAAGATAATCGGTGGCGTCTATCTCACCAGTGGATATTTCGGATAGTAGCGTGGAGTGTTTGCCGCACTAAAGTATGTGGTACATAGCCATGGTGTGATCTAAAGCGCTGAGTGGCAAAATAACCCTTCGTGTCTGATCTCATCTGTGGTCGCTGACATCCCTTGGCAATAGTCACTACTCAGATCCAAGATGGTACCTAGACCCTCAAGTACTAGGTGTCAGCAGATTGGACAATCCGGGACTCTACGGTCAGTGTACCTAAGGTTCTCTCTTAAAGGGCAAATTCACTATGATGATATCCAAACAGTTGACAAGAACTAAACATGCACCTCTGATGCGTCCCTTCCAGCATGCTTGAACTCGGTGTCGCCACTAGATAGGCTCTATGTCACTATCTATGCGCACACGCTACATGGTTACTGTATGTATCTGGCAAGAACTCGCTGATCAAACACCCCTGGATCAGATTATCAAATTGAACTTGACGCATAGACTGATGAACCCGCGAAGACGTGAATAACAACCCAACAACTGGGCACACTTGGCATGGTCGAAGACGGCTCATATCTTTCCCAGAGACAGACACGGCCGTGGACTTGTCACAACTCGTATAGGCGTTTGATCGGGAAGTGGATATACGACGAGCTCTCCTCTCTAACTCCACGCCGATGCAAGACAGTGCGATACGAAGTGGATGCTCGTCGATGTCAAAGACAGAGCGAACGCTCTCCTGATTTAGGAATGCACCACCCCAGTGTTACGTTTCTCAAACACGCATGACGAGGCGGCGCCGAAACTTTGCCGGTCCCACTCCCAATCTAGCCACGGAACAGTAATTCTGCGATCCACAAGGGAGCCCAGCCAGCGTCCAAATCCGTCTGTTTCTAACGCCTTGCCATCTTTGTACAATCTCCTCCCCGCCCGCCTTTCCCCGCGGCCTCGTGCGCACCTCAACACGCTACGTAAAAACCACATTGACCCTTTCAATGTTCAATCAACTCCATAGAAAATTCAGCCGAATGGGGGCACCTTGCGAGGCTTATAAACCCCAAGCGCACGCTCACTCAGTCCCCAGCACTCCTCTCGTGTATACACTCCGTCGCCTCTACTTTAAGCCATCATGCCTGGTCTCGACTTCTACCTCAGGGCAGCTGAGCCCTCCACCCCCGTCGTCCATCGACCCACTCCTCAAACGCCCACAGAAGAGTACAAAGCTCCACCCAGCATCTCACACTCTCCCGAACGGCCCCTGAAGAATGACGTGTACTACAACCCCCGTCTCGACCCCAAGAACTTCTTGGAGGGTCCTCTTTCATGGGATCCCGCGACGCGTCTCCGTCAGATGCTCGCTCGTCCCGGCATTGTGGTTTGTGCTCTTTTCAATGCATCATAGTAGCTTCTCACATTTTCATAGGTTGCCCCTGGTGTTTGCGACGGTATCAGTGCCCGCTGCGCACTTGAGGCAGGATTTGATTGCTTGTACCAAAGCGGAGCTGCAACTACTGCCTCACGCCTTGGTCAGCCAGACCTCGCCATCGCGACTTTGAACGATTTTGTTCAGAGCGCACAGATGGTCTGTAGTCTCAGCCCTACAACACCGGTCATTGCTGACGCCGACACTGGGTATGCACTTCTACTTTTTATTCTCTCCCTGCTTGACATGTGCTATTTTCCAGTTTCGGTGGTACCGCTATGGTCGCTCGTACCGTTTACCAATACGCTCGTGCTGGTGTCGCAGCCATGCACATCGAGGACCAGGTCCAGACTAAGCGATGCGGTCACCTGATGGGCAAACAAGTCGTTTCGCGGGAAGAATTCATAATGCGTATTCGCGCCGCAGTCATCGCTCGCGACTCCATTCCTGGTGGCTCCAACTTTGTATGTAACCATATGAATCCATCAAAGAAAACCTGACTCATTCGGCGTAGGTTATCATTGGTCGTACGGATTCCGCTCAAGTACTTGGCATGGAAGAAGCCATCACCCGTCTGAAGCTCGCCGCTGATGCCGGCGCTGATGTTTGCTTTATCGAGGGTGTCAAGACCGCCGAGCTCCTGACCTCGACGGTGGAAGCATTGGCACCCAAGCCCGTCCTCGTTAATGTCATCTCTGGTGGCCTTACGCCCTCCTTCACTTGCCAGGAGGCCGAGAAACTGGGCGCAAAAATCATCAGTGAGTTCCCTCTACCGTCGCTAGGGAATTGGTATCTTATAATATCCAGTCTTTTCTCTAGTATCTTGCGTCGCTGCAGTGCATAGCATTCGTGCAGCTATGCACTCGCTCAAGAAGACTGGCACCGACTTTACTTCCGCAAAAGGAATGGACCCCAAATCATTTTTCGAGGTCATGGGTCAGTCTTCATGTATGGATGCCCTCATTCGAGGTTAACAGCATACTACTAGGTCTGAACGATGTTGTCAGCCTTGACGCACGGGCTGGTGGAAGTGCCTTTAATATTGTTTAAAGTGAACTAAAATGGCATGCGCTTTTCTCTTCTTTCCTTTGCTCTCTCGGGATCATTGGATCATCCTGTATAACAAATAGTTTTAGCATTGCATCCATCCTATCGCATTAGCTATGGTCGCTCTTTCCAGATTTTTTCTTATTGCTTAATCATAATCTCTGCAGCCAATGAAGACTGGATTCAGTACATATGTACTACCTTGTATTTCGGGTACAAACTGCAAGCTAGAACACTTCTTTGAGTGGATCTGAATTCTCCATCACTGTATTTGCGAAACTGGGCGTCTCTCGACTTACATTAATTCTCGCAATGGCCCGAAGAAAGTCGCTCACGGGCAAACATTGAAGCTTGGCATCACACCCGTGAAAGTTACTGGATCATCTTCTGTAGTAAAATAAACCGTGCTAATCTGGGTCAATGACGATCGCTGAAAACCCTGTTTGTGCAGGAAATGTACAAGGTGTCACCCTTTTTATTTTTGGATTGTGGACTATCCGCGAGCGGGAACACTTTGACGCGTCCAGGATCACCCTGGTCGTGTAGGTGGTTGCGCAGTACGCACAGAAGTAAGGGATCAAGGATTGTTTATCACTGCTGATGCGCCGAAAAGACCAGCACGTCGTTGAGGCAGACTCGGGTCCGGAATTGGAGATAAAGTAGGCAGGCTAGACAGGGCGCAGGGTGTTGCTTGAACACTCTTTAACGGAGGTATACGGTGATTCCAAGACCTGCAAGGTCGGATCGGACCGGAAAGGCACAGTGGAAGACTATCGCCTGGAGTTGATCTCGAAGCTGGTGCAAGGCGGACAGTAGTGCGGGGTACGGTCTGGTCCAGGGCGGCACAGGGTCGAAGCGCTGCAGAAAGCACTGACTGCATCCGACGGGAAGCAATTGAGGAGGTTTGGCGACTGGGCCGACTTGCCAAGAGCAGCTCCCGGGCGACTAGGATGCAGAAAAGGTGAAAGACTCTTGATGAGCCACGGAGCGCGTGCAACGGCTGTGGACGGAGACCGTCGACTTTTCACTCGACTGCGGACAAGACGGTGGCCACGAAAAAGTGCAAGCTGGGACAAATGAATCAAGTGTACCGCGGTAACAATCACAGTGATTCAAGTCAGATCACGACAGATACTTGCTGCCGTTTCGATGCGAGGGCTTCTGATGTGCCTTGACGTCATCGCGTAGGTGAGATTCCCAAGTCCAACCTCATCACTCGTTTCGATGATCGTTTGATCTTCAAGTACAACCCATTCGCGAAAAAATCTTGGTTTTCCCGACATCTTGTCCACGTACACATCCATTTGTTGCTTGGAAATGAGATCCTACTGCACCCAGCTGTTCGCCTTTTGTACTCTGTTGCAATCTCTGAAACCGCGTCGCCCAGCGACCTCGACCCGGTGTCCTAAACGTTAAATACGAGATTTAGCTTTACCACCTTCGCTTCGCCAAGGGCCCCACATGGGTGCCAAGCTTGCACGATGCAAGGGATCGTCGCAAACGGAGGAAATGGAGCTCCAGCGCTCGGCGGAGAACCCTTGTCAGCTTCAACGGCCTCGTCTATCCTATAGTCGGATCCAGACCACATACCTCGGCGATGCTGTCACCTAGTTCATCAGCACTGATGGGGAAATGATATCGGTACGTATCATCGTCGTGCGCTAGTCGTTTCACTTTCAAAGACAGAACGATGGGATTAAGAGAACCCACCTTGACAAGTACATTTCCAGAAAGGCTCCCATGACAGTAGTATGTTGCAAGTCGATGGGTGCTGCAATTCTGGTGCTCCATCGCGGAGAAAGGTGACCCGTTGACAGGTGCAAAGACCGCTTAATGGGAGCATATCGACTCTAGAAATCCGTGTCCGGCGGGAGATCCTAAACTTTTTTTTTTCGTTTTCACAAACATCGACCGAACGCACTTGAGTCGAAGATTCACTTGGATATTGGCCCTTCGGGGCCGGGCTTGTGGCATGGTAAAGGACGTTCTGAATGCGGCTCGATCAGAAGAGATTGACGGACCGCGGCCACAAATAGAGAACGCCGCAGCGGCACAGGACATGATGTATCAAAGCTGACGATGACCCACGTCCCTTGGATAGATCTGGTATCCCACGTCGAGACGACTGCGGTGATCGGACGTCTGTCGTACGCGACGTATATGCCTACCACCGTCCGTCGCGACTTGTTGGGACTCGCCCGAGATAACAACGAGATGCGACCCGGGCACGGGAAAACCAAAACGTGTTCATCCCGGAACGTCCGACATCCTTGTAGAAAGGCGACTTGGCGAGACCGCTGAGACATTGCTCCGCCTCGTCCGAGATCACGGCGAGGTACGGAGCGACGACGGGAAACTAGCTATCCGCGCGTCAGCACACCTGTGTGGGCGCTGACATTGAGGCCGCCTGCGAGTTGATCAGTCGCCGAGACCGTCGACACCACCGAGACTTATTTGGCCATGCAGGCAATGCGATCAGGCCCGTTCCTACGTGCGCACTGTCTGCGAGCGGGCCGTTTGGCCCGTTGCCCTGTTTGGCGACAGCGCCGTCGCGACCAACGTCTTGCAGTCTCAGACGCCGGCGCGTCCGACCGAGTACATCGGGTTTCGTACAAGATCGACCTACTGCATAGACCATTCAGAGAATCCCCCGAATTGCCGTCGGAGGTCTGGGCGGGTGCTGCGGCAGGCTGCGGTCCTCTGAGACTCATCAGAAAGAGACACAGGAAAATAAAACGTGGGCAAAACCACGCGTTCGGGAACTCTTCTCGCTGTGCCTGATCAACCTGCCATCAGCCAACAGATCCAAGTGCCTGGATCGACCTCCGAGCAGATGTGATATATTTCTGAAGAGGTATCATATAAACAAACCAAGTGGCATAGGTATGTAGATTATTTTTCCGGATGGGGGGAATCTAGGATACGAATACAATGTCGATAACAAATATCAGATGCAGCGTGTAAATGGGTCTGAAACATGATCGGTCAAATGCGTGCGTTGAATAAGTGAGAATAACACCGGGTGGACGATGAGGGAACAAGGTAGTCAGCTTGGTCTCATTTTCGACATACCCGCCCCGGTTGCGCCATCATGTAATGGTCATCCGGCGCAGCCTACAGGTCATCGATCGCGCTCGTCGTCGAATGCTTCGATATCACATAAATCTGAAAACAGTTGGAAACCCCCAAAACAAGCATAGACGACGACACTTCTCACCTATAGGTGACCGGAACACCCGAACCTTATGACAAAATCGACGATAAGAACGGAAGCACACAGGTAAAGGATACCTTACATAGGGATGCAGTGTCGTCGCATGACCTTCGGAGCGTGATCGTACTAGACCTCTTGATCGCCGGTCAAACACATATGGCTCGGCGCTGAGTGCTTCATCATCCTCGCCGGACCACGCCTGCATTTGGATATTTCCTCCGGGTGAGTGAGTTCCCGTGGCGTTTGTCGGATCCTCGAATTCGTACTCGGGCGATGTACCATGAATGGAATCTGATGGTTCTGACACTGGTCGAATCATGACCCGGTCCTTTGGAGAAGTAGGTCGCTGATTAGCCACTATGGGCGGTCGATGCGAGTCCATGGTCGTCGTCATTTGTGATTTTGCCACAGCAACGATTGTGTAGCCGAGTTCCTGTGTCAGCGAACGCGGGAAAAATATCTGCAAAAAGAAATATGACTTTCGTGCAATGTGTGATCAGGGTTGGAGTCACATACGAGTAGGGTGATCCCAGAGGAAACAAATGAACCAAGGCCTCCAATCATCAACAAGAAATCTGGTCGGCACCATTATTGACCCTAGTTTCTCTCAGGCGACTAGAACCTACCTGGCCAGAATCTCCATAAAACGGGGAATGAGATCTTTCAAACGCCACAGGGCCGAAGCGACTTACGTGCTATTGTTAATCGGGTGGCTTCCTTGCACACCGTCGATAGACAACACAAGTAATGGAATCGAAAATAAGAAGCGATAAATGATGCGCCCGAGCTAAATCAACAGTGTTTGTTGATCAGTTAGAAATTCACCGTCGTGACTTACTCACGTTGAGTTGGTAGAAATAGACGAGACGAAGGACGACATTCGGTGCCGCACCGTCATCCGTTATGCCACGGATGAAGGCAGGGAAGCGCGAGAGGACATAGAGAAAGGCCAGCGAGGTCGCGGTGGAGGCAGAAGATCCGATCAAAAGCGTCCATGCGAGACACTAGAACAGTCATCTAAGTATAATCGGGTCGTCATGGGAAGAAGTTCTTGTTACCGAGTCGAGTTGGCGTCGCGATATGAACGTTGTCAGTGGCATTCCCAACAGGGCGAGCAGCGTGCCTGAGGCCGCATAATCAGCGACTGAATTATTCGGCAGGTAACAAGGACCGAGTACCGCAAAGCCAAAACCTGAACTCGCCGCTCTCGAACCACAGCCTGGGGGTGGGGCCTTGATTTTGGAGGAATAGCCAGAAAGTGAACTCTGCGCCACCGGGGATCAGCGGAGTGTGTCGGCATGACTGACAGCGGGCTTGCCTTCGAGGTGAGTGACCCTGAGAGGATACTTAGTGGTAACAGGATGTGTACGGGTAAAGAACTAACAGTTCACATCCCCATGCGACGCTGAACACGAGTAGGAGCGGGAGCACCCATTTTTTGTTTACAGGCGAATAATACTCAAGTGGGATGGGTGTGACTGGCAAAATAAATGAGCAAAGCGTCGAAAACGAGCGATGCGGTGTCACTTTGGCCGCCTGGTAGTGTCATGAAGCCTGGATAGAGGATGAGAGCGAAAGACGCGCACTTGATGCAAACGCACCTTCCTGGAACTTGAGGAACGTGAATGCGACCGCAAAGCACACGAGGCAGATAAGGGTTGCTAGATAGGTGTACTGGGGGAAGGTGAAAAGAGAGTCGAGGAAAGGAGAGTGCGACTTGCGCTCATGAAACGCTTGAATGCACCAGGCTGTCTGCCGAACTGCCTCCATCTAAGGCACTGGAACTTGTCATAGCTCCAGAGATGGTACAAGTGGAAGCAGAAGAACTAGAACAAGTGAGAGAGGAAGACAGACAAGGAGTTTGAGCACGCACTGACCAAGGTGGAGAGGATGGACCAGAGAAGAAAGGCGGTTGGTGAACCACCTGGCATGGGGAAAGAGAGAGGAGGATTACAAGGCAGTGTAGCAAAACGATTAGGCTTATTTGTATAAAACTACCCCGCAAAGATCTGATCTGCTCTTGGGCGCTCAAACATGTGACATGAAACTATTCGTCTACAGTGACACTCTGCCTGTCTCCAAATGTCCCACTTGGTTGCGCTCCACTATTCGAAATAGAATCTCTAATGAAGAGCCTCGCTCAACTCGATCTGCTTAAAGTTGACCTGACAAAATGTCTCTCGAGATGAAACGTATCATGTATAACGGAATACCCCCGACGAGCGCCCCAGCAGGGATTCCACCCAGATGACCGGCGAGTCTGGGAACGACAACGGCATCAACAACAAAGCATCTGCAGGTCGAGACGAAAAGACGCACGATTGTTGCTAAAAGAGCAGTAGGCTATTGTGTGGATGCCCTTCTCCGCACAATATGCGACACGATCATCTTGCGCAAGAAGAGGGTGTACCTCGACTTGATTCACCGCCTACAGACGCCTCTGGATGAGCACCACAGGTCAAGAACCCTCAGGGAGAACGTACAAGAACGACACCGGTGGTATCAATGTGGGCAATGGTAAAGTTTGAAACGTCGACTCCCTTGACCCGAAGAAGTGAGCGTCATCACTGGGGACTGCGCATATATGCACCTCCCCGGAGTCTACAACAGGCGTTTTCACGTCCAGCATGGCGCCTCCCGTGAATTTGTCTGTGGGGCCAGTGGGTGGCGTAGAAATCAAGATAGAGTCTCTGGGTTGATTGAGGAGATCAGGGGTATCGACGAGAACGGTAAGACGGCTTCATGGCTGCGCGGTAGTCGTTGTATTTTATCGTCAAGATCAATCTTGCGGAGTACCCGAAACTTTGTGACCGTCTACATCGATTCGGAACTGCCTTTGGTTCCAACGAGCGTTACGGGCGGAGATTGAATTAGGTACCTTGTCCCGCTCGCCCCACACAGCGTCACTCGCGCCTAGCGCGTTCAACGGCCATGAATGTACGCAATTCACTGCTACCATGCACTCGGACAACTTACCATTGGGCTATAGAACCTCCTCCGGATACTGACAGAGAGTCTGGTCCAGGCGACTCCTGACCTGAAACTGCTGTTAAACACAGTCAAGGATGTCAGGGTATGCAACTCTCTCTCTGTGCTGCCGCAGTCATCTAACCTATCCTACAGCGCCAGGGGTGCGACAATAAAGTCTCAGAACCGTTCTACGAATCTCTCGAGGGCCTACTTCATGACCTCCGAACAGTCACCATGGTTCGTGTGGTCCCGTCACCCCATGTAAATGCTGCCTCTCATGCATGCTACTAGGATAACCATGATGCAGAGGCATTTCTCAAGCCAGTAGCCAAATCGGATTACCCTGATTACTACGACAGTGCGTGTAATCCGTCCTTTCATGACTGTGTCTCATGCTGCTTCCCACGTCTGGCCGGATGCTAGTAATATCCAATCCCATGGATTTGCAAACAATGTTTAAGAAGGTAAAGGCGAAGCAATACAAATCCAAGCGTGAGTTCAAGGATGACCTCGACCTCATCTGGTCTAATTGCTTCACATATAATGCAAACGAGGTGAGTCTTGTTGGCTCGTTTGTCTTCGGTCATTTTAAACCTTTCGTCGTTCTTTGTTCTCATTACCTCTGACAGGACCATCCCCTTCGACAATGCGCCATGCGCTTAAAGAAGAAGGCTGATGGACTCCTCGTCAATATTACGGACCGTAAGGACCGAGTCGAACCCAATATACCTCCCGATTTCTCTTCGTCCCCCCCTCCTCGACCTGTCGCCCGACCAAAGATCAATGGGATTTCGTCGCATGACCGTACAAAACCATCCTCGATGTCTCCCTTTGGAGGTGTTGTTCCAGCACACGCACCGCCTCTGACCAATGGCATACGGCCTCTTCCGGGCAATTATCTTAAGAAAATTAGCACGAATACGCCTTTCGGAGATATGCCTGCACTCGTACGTACACCTCAAGGCATGGCTACCTTCCGATCTCTTGATATGGAGCTGGATGGGTTTGGTGACCCTGGCCCGTCTACCCTTGCCCACGCAAACGGTCATGCAAATCACGCTCTGGTCGGGAGACTACGGAGTTGTGTTATGACTCCAGAATGGGAAAGCGAGAGCGAGGACGAACAGTTGGCGGGTTTAGGACTAGATGCTGATACTGGATCGAAACGCAGGTCATCGTGAGTGTTTATTCTTGATGCCTTTAAATCTTCCTGAACCCTTCAGTAATGGTGTCCGCAGCCGTCCTCGGAAACGCCCACGGCTTACCCCTCCAGATTCGGATGATGAGAGTTGTATGAAGGAAGAAAACAGAACTCCTATTGACCTCTGGTGGTCGGCTGCACAATCCGATCCATTACTTCCGAATGGTCTTTCTCGTCTCGTTCAATTCCCTCCAGCATCATCAAACCACCCGCCTCCCCAGGTCAAGCCCGAATCAAGTCCAATGAAACCACCAAGGCGAAAGCGTCTAAAGAAGAAACCACAATCACCTAATGCATCATCAAATACGCTCCTCGGTATCATGAACTCCAACATTAAAACCTTGAAGCGCGTGCGAAGAACGCACACCAAGTTTGCAGCACTAAATCTCAGCACTGATGATGGTGGAGGAGCGTTGGGTCTGGATGAGCCCCCAGAAACGGCCGAGGATGATCCTGTGGATGAGTTTGTGGACGAGCGACCATGGAAGGTGCTGGTGGGACTCAAGGGTGAAATGGAGAGCGGTGTTGAGTTGGGAGGAGCACGAGCGGCCCATTGTCTGCGTTGGATGAACGGCAAGGTGTTAGAGCATGCCGGATTCCAAGGTGCGTGTTTGTGGTTGCGTCGAGGCTCGAGTATCAAGTTGGTGGAACTTGACAAGGTACCTCTGCTTCGACCCTGGATGTGTTGACGGGTGTAACGTCTGAGTTTCTCTTGAATGTTGGTCGAACGCTCAGATTCCTCTGCGACAAGTATGCAAGGACGATGACGCCCGAGGTGAGATATCTCACAGATTCACCTCGTTGTCATGTACTCGTAGAAAAAGTGACGCTGATTTCGTGTCTAGGAAATTATCTTGCACACCCTATTCGAATCTGGGATCACCAAGGTTCAAGACCTCGAACGATACGTCAAGGACGATATCGTACGACATGGTTCTCGTCTTATTGAACTCGAGAAGAAACTTGTCAGCGCTTACCACGAAGCAACCTCCGTCGATGTCCTCGACGACGATGCACTCTTTGGTCCCGGTTCGGAAGATGAAGAATCGGAGGCACCGTTCGCGATGGGTCTGGGAGGGTTCTCAGAAGCGTTCGATGAAGACTTCCTTGGGCTCAAAGAGCTGGGCATTGCGGCAGAACTTGGTCTCTCGAGTTTGAGCGTACCAAAGCGACTGCTGAAAGGGAAACGAGGAGGCGCATCTGGAGTCACAAAGTACGCTGGTTGCCCAACCTGTGAGTTTACTAGGATGCTAAATGGTTGTGACAGGGCGAAGCCGACAGAGCCGCCACCTCCTTATCCCCCGCCACCACCGTTCGTCCCCATTACCTCCAAGAACGTGGAATCTCAGATCGGGTTGCTCAAGCCGTATTTTCAAGAGCGATTTGCAGCGTTGGCGCCCGCGTCAGCTCCTCCACCTGTTCTTGGTATACCGCTTATTCCGCCGCCGCCCGGTATTGCAATGCCTAGCACGGAATCTATGGATACTTCTGGCTCTACACCTGCGCCAACGCTGCAAACGCTTCCTGACGACCCACCTCCAGCCTCTCAAACCAAGCTAGGGCCCATTGGACAGGTCCCGAAGAACGGGCCGGCGACGGGGGCTGTCAAGAAAAGGGGCAAGGCGAATGGGCCGCCGCCCAAGGACACGGGCGGTGGCGCCATCCCTGTACCCTCTGGCTTGCTGAAGCTAAAACCCGAGGATGTGGAGATGGAGCCTGTCACGATGGCATTTGACGGCGAGGTTTTGGAGAATGGAGGACAAAGAGGTGCCAAGAGGCCAATGGTCAACGGAAGTGGGGCCAATGGCGCGAAGAAAAAGACGGTGGACCTGCCGCCAGTGATCGCGGCCAGCGCCTGAGCGCCTGCACATGCTATCTGACTCTCAATTGTTGTGCTTTCTACCTAGACTTGTCGCCGGGATCGTCGTGGAGGATACCTGTAGTATTATTATTCAGATCTTTTCGAGTGCTCCAAATGTCCGGCCCGGATGGTTGGCTTGATCCGTCGGGCGTCTGCTTATCGCTGTCTTGTCTTCCCAACCACCACGAGACATGTCCTACCCAGGCGTGAGTCTCCCAAGTCCTTAGCCATACCAAGCTCACCGATCTCGGGCAGTACGGCCCGCCCCAAAACATCTACGCATCCCCGACGGCGGGGTATACGAGCCCCATCGCAGCGCCATCTGGCTACCCCGCCTCAACTGGCTACCCGGCGTCAACCTACCCTGGATCGACCTACCAGACATCAGGCTACATCGCGCCGCCTCCTGGGCCCGTCGACTCGGAAGCCCAGTACGTCCTAGCCGCGCCGTCGCAGCAGATACTCACCCAAAGGCAGGTTGTGGGCGTGGTTCCGCGACGTCAACGTCGATCGATCGGGGGAGATTACGATCGTGGAGCTCCGTACGTCTACACCGCTCACCCGCCGCACATGCTGACCGTCGTATAGAACGCGTGCTGGACAAGGGCGACTGGAAACGTGCGTGTGTTCTCTGGCGGTTCGGACGCGGGCGGTGACGTGCGACAGCGTTTGACCTGGACACGATCAAGCTCCTCATGCAGCTCTTTGTACGCGGTCGTCGATCGGTGTGTGCGTGCTGACCGTCGCTGTAGGAAGCCAGCCCACACGGCACGATCGGGTTCAAGCAGGTGCGTATGGCGTGTTCGGTTTGCGTCGACTCACGCGCCGCTAGTTCTCGGGCATCTGGAAGTACATCAAGGTAAGGGCGTCGTGCGGTAGAACCCACGGTCTGAATGGCTGTCCAGGACTGGTACAACGTGTTCCGGCGTTTCGATCGGGATCGATCTGAGACGATCGACGCGGGGGAGTTGCGGGACGCCCTCGCCCACTTTGGGTGCGTGTCGTCGATGGCGCGTGCACACCGACTAATCGTGTGGACGCAGGTATCGCCTGACCCCGCGCCTCATCGAACTCATCCAGATCAAGTACGCTGCGCCCGAGGTGTACTCTGGCGGGCCACTCCCTGGGATCACGTTTGACCGCTTCGTGCGGGCGTGCATTGTCGTCAAGCAGATCACCGAGTCGTTCAAACGACACGACACCAAGAGGGATGGGTGGATCACGATCGATTACGATGGGTTCATGGAGATCGTGTTGAGCTTGCCTTAGGGATGTCTACAAGACGTGTACGAATATACTGCCTATGCCATCTTTTTTGATCGGGAGAGGATAGATCAAAGGAACTTGAGCGAGCCCGACGAAAACGCATCGCCGCGTGGGCGCCCAAACAGGGTCGGTGCAGACTGGGCGGGCAACGCGCCACGCGAGGGTATCTCTGACGACCCGACCTCCTTGCCCGCCAAAAAGTACGCTATTCGAAGTTCCTACGGCACCCCAGCGTCGGACACGCAGTCAACACCAAACGAGACAGGACCGAACGCCTCACCTCGAACGAGTGCTTGTCAAACTTGGGCGACGCGACGATGCTCATAAAGTAGTCTGGGGTGCCCGGGACCGCGGACGAGGTCATGTACGCCGTCGACCGCGCGTCGTGTGCGTAAAACGGGTGTACGGCCGGCACGTGCTCCGTCGTGGGCGGCGCCTTGTTGCCCGAGAGATAGGCGTGGCACCGGAGTTCCTGTGCCGGTCGATCAGCGGGGGGCCGACGAGGGCGCGGAGACGGACCTCGTGCAGAAAGCGGCTGTAGAGGGGCTGGGCAGCGATGCACTGAAAGTGCTCACCCTGGAGGGTCTTTGTCGCGTGGAACTCGTGGTGCGGGGGGAGCATGGTCAGGAGAGTGGCGGGCTCGTCGGGGGTGTCTGAGGTGCCGTCGGCGTCCGAGGGGACTGGGATCGCTGCGGGCACGAAGAGCGGGGCGAGACCGAGCGCTCCGCGTGCGTTGGGCGTGTCTGGGGACTGCGGACACGGCGCGGGTGGTCTGCCCATGGACTGATATGAGCTGAGATAGTCTTGTACGCGCAGTTCCTTTGGAGAGATGATTGAGAGGTCGTTCTTCGGGAAACGAACTGACCTCGAAGCTGAGATCTGGCGCTGGGTTTGCTGACACGCCGACGCTCATAAAGTAGAGAATTTGTTGGGCCATTAAAGCTGCGAAAGGCGATGAGGGCCATCCAATATGTGCTTACATAATTATCGTTACCGCGTTCAGAGGATCGTCGGTCAACGCGAAAAAAAGAGGCGCTCAATGGACACGATTTTTTTGTGATGGCACACAACTGTGTAGACTGGAATGCGCAACCGCCAGCGAGAAAAACACCCTTGCTGGTGCTCACACACGGCGACGAGGACGTCTACTCCATCGTCCCAGAAGATCTCGAGGTGAGGACTCCCCAGTGGCTCCTGTCTCTACCACATGCGCCGCACAGGCTCTACATGAAATAGCGAGAAACGAATTCGACCTTGGCAACGTCGACGTCCACATTTTGTCCCCCTGCGCCAGTTTTTGCCATGGGAAACCGGCAAGGATCACAAAAGATGTATGGGACCACATACGCCCCTACATTGGCTGCGCCACCGTCCAGGTCGCTCGTCCAAGGGCCGAAGAGCAGCCCCAAGGTATCATTCTCAGCTCTCGGTAAACTATGTATTCAACCAAGGTTAGACGTAGCGCCTGAGGCGCCCGAAGAGGAACAACGCGTCGGCGCCAAAAGGAAGCTGCCGTCCGACGCAGATGAGAACGATCAGCAGGTACTTACGGACGGTGACTCAGACCATGGGAACGACCAAAGGACCTCTGCGACCGAAGACGACGAGGACCAATCGGACGTGGCCCCTGCGAGACGACGGACGCGCCGTCGTTTGGCATCCGAGGACGAGGCCCGCGGCGAGGCGCAGGAAGCCAATGAGCCACAGCCTCTGACGGCTTCCCAGACAGCAGGTAGGCAGGCACCGCTGTCTTGTCATGTCACTGATCCCATTAGGTAAACAAGAGAGGGTGCACACGCCATCGGGGTCGCAGACGGCGGAACCACCCCACCAGCCCGGTGAGTCACCCACCGTGCCCAATGACTCCTATTCAACGAGACCAGACGTACCGATCAAGCAAGAGAAGCTTGGGGGTGGGAACACAACCCAATCTAGTGCGTCGACATGGGATCGCGACCGCGCACTGATGCGATCACACCCCGTTCAGCGCCCACGGAAGCGCAGGCTGACACGGACGTCCAGACTCAAGTCGACGTGGGCGAGGCACAGAAGCTGATGATTCGCGTCGCGCACCGGCCGTCGGACCAGGAAGCCAAGTTCATGACCAAGAGCACGACGAGCGTCGGCAAGGTGCTCGCGGGCGCGTGCAAGTCGTTTAATCTAGACCACAGCTTGTGGGTGTATTCCTCATGCACCGTGTCAGATCACCCGATCCTCGTCATCAGGGCAACACTATATTTGATCGTGACGGTGGAGGACGAAGAAGGCAATATGGAGAGTCTGTTTCCGTGCGACAAGAATGATACTATCGCCAGAGCGGGTGCGGAATGTTCTATGGAGTCGCGGTTCTTGTTGAAGATCACAGGCGAGGCTTGAATCGATTGATGCTCACATGTGTAAGTACACTACTGGTTGTATTAGGCTTGAGGCGTATGATTTAATCAACCCGCTTTCTCTGCCGAACGGTGACCTTTTGATGTGACCAAAAGCAGGGTCCACTAAGCGATATCTAGCCTGCCAGATGCCACGCGTGGCTGTGCTGCGATCCTGAGCTTCAACGCCATCCAAAATTTTTGGAACATGCCAGTCTGGTGTCCGCATGGTGCGATCTGGTCTCCTGCCCACCTTACAAGTCCTGACTGACGACGACGACGTCGGCCGACCTGGTACTGAGGTCAAAAGCCGGGCCAAGTTGTCGCAAGAGGTTCCACCTCGCTGGTGCGTCGCCCTCGATACACTGCCGTCGGATGCCGTTGGCTGAAGTTCACCGTGACAACCCAACACGCTGGCTCGCTCGAGTGGATCAAAAGAAAGAAAACGGCGCGAAATCACTCCCGATAAATTGAGATGTCACGTCATTCGTTATGACGAGAGACCTCCATCCGCCGCCATTGTATGTATAATTTCGGCTACTACTGTCAACGACTATGTAAGTTATCTGCTTTTCCTATGCCTTGTAAATAAATAGGAGTAGAATGATACGTATGAGTATGTGTAGTAAGTACCGCCCAGCTTAAGCGTCGGGATACCAGCGTACAACGGCACACAGCAAGAGGGAGAGAGCAAACGAGAGGGAGAGGCAGGGCCAATAAGGTATTATGACATAAACAACAATTCACACCGTCCCGCAATTCGGTTTCAGTTCCTTCTTGAACGCGTAAAGTTCGAGTACGCATCCGACAAGAGGCGAAGCGTGTGATTTGGTTTCGGCGATGCATGGCGGGGTGTCGAGGGCGGCTCGTACGACCGTGTGAGAGTTTGCTCCCGCTTCTTGCGGGGAATGGGTGTGCCCTGCACAGGCAGCGCCAGACCATCCTGGACATACACCAGTGGTTTTTGGTACTTTTCTTGCAACATAGGTGTATCGTAGGATTCAAACGAGGGCGTCGAGATATAGTGTGGCAACTGCGTCAGGTCAGGGCCTGTGCGTCAAAATACATAGGCAACACTCACTCTGTCGAGGGGGAGCATGATGCGTGCGGCTAGGGGCCGCGTGCGTTCAAAGCTCCCTGGGTGCACCTTAGCCAGGGGTGAGGGCGGGTCATAGTCACGTTTGAACGAACGTGCGCGAGACCGTACGCGGTGTACAGGGGGCAGCTCTTCGCGCACAGCGGACGCCCAACAAAGCTCCGTAAAGCACTCGACGGGTGAGCGAAGGAGCTGCTCGTCAAGCGCGTCCATGCAAGAGACGTCCAAATCGACCCCACACAGTGCACAGTCGTCAGCGATGGAGAGCAAGCCAGGAGAGGCGAGAGACCGCCAGTCAAAGGTGTCCTCCTCGTCTTTCGGCTCGTCTCGGTCCTGGGGGTACATCGCGTACTGGTCACCGTCCGCAGGGGGTGACGGAAGAGCGCTGTTGGTCCAGCCACGCGCCGCCTCAAGAGGCGTATCGACAAAAGAGTAGGAGCGTGGCCGCAACACGGCGCCATCGACTGGGCTGAAACGTATGCTCAGCTTCCAAATGAGACATGTCAGCACGACAATCAGAGGAAACGGTAGACGGGCGCACGGGCGAGTCTGGAACAAGGTCGTCTATACTAATGCGTGCGGATTTCGGGAAGGAAAGACGTTTTGGAGCGTATTTGTCACCTGGATTGTACCAATCGACGGAGAAGCTTGTCTTGTCAAAGTCCATCCTGAACAGAAACAAAAGAGAAAGAAAAAGAAAGAAAGAGGTGGGAGAAGGAAGCGATGGAGGAGAAATGGACATCCCCTTAAATAATAGACGGCGCCGTAATAATCAGTGACCAGGGCCGAGACGAAGATCGTCCTTTCTCACCCTTGCCAACCAGGTTCATTAGCGGTCTCGAGGGGGTAACGTATATGCCAGGATATATACAGTCCACGGTACACGCCCCACAAGGTATGTGTCAATATAAACTGTTGACATTCGAACGAAGAAAAATAAAGAGAAAAAAAGAAAGAAAAAAAAAGTAGATAATGTAACGGAAGGTACGTCGCAGAAGCCAAGCGAATAATGAAAGAGTCAACCAATAGCCCAAACGTATCTCCGACGAAGACGGAAATCCGGAGCCAAATCGCTCTCTTCCACTCGGTTTTGAGTTGCGATCGGAAGGACAAGACGGGACAAGGGACGACGCATAGGTAGACGAGCGAGTGGGGTATAAGAATGCAAACAGTGAGTCCGTGGTCAACCAGCTAGTCAGCTCCATTGACGACTTCGTGCTCTTCGATGCGCATTTCCGGAATCTCGGGACCTGGGCCAGCAACACCATTCTCTTCAATGCCGTCGACCTCACCAACGACATCCTCCTCCACACCATCTCCAACTTCAATCGCACCCACACCCACACCCGCTCCGTTTGCTGTGTTGCCGCTTGCGGAACGCCTCGAACCGCCTTGGGGTCCCGACCGTGGAGGGTTAGCACACCGATCTTTGCCATGCGCTATGCGCAGATTAGCGTAGTCTGGCTTGTTCTTTACGCCGTCAATCGCCTTGATGGCATTGGAAATGTTAGTAAAGTTGACGAATGCACAGTTCCTGAAACCGCGTTCGTCAACCAGGTGGTAATCCAAGTCACATACACATACTTTTCCTTTAGGAAGTTGACGAGCTCGATATCGCCATACTCCCCAAAATCTCTCTTGAGCTTTTCCTCACTGAACAATTCAAAGTCCTCGATGTTACCGATGTACACATTGCGGGTAGCCCCCGAGTGCACTGCCAAAGCCAGCGAAGGCGGAAGTGGACCTGAGTTCTTTCCCCAGCCAATCTTGAGGCGGCGGTTATTGAGAGTGAGACCTTGGTACGATGATACCTGGAAGAACGTGAAAGCAGCAGCAGGATCGACAAAGGTAACAAACTATACAGATAATCAGAAACGACCTTTTGGATGGCACACATACTCACCGCAATATGCTTGTCTTGCATATATCGCACACTTTGCAATACACCTCCCCTGATAGCGTTACAGAGGTCCTCGGTCGTCGTTTCCGGGTGGATGTTGCCCAAATACACGGTCCTATTCAGTCCCTGCATCCCTGCACTAGCAGCCAAGCCCATCCCATCCGGGGAAAATGCCGCGTATGGGGAGAAAGGGCCCACAAATGGGTTTGCTCCAAAAGGGGCTGGGGAATTAGGCGTCAGGGCTGCAGACTGGACAAGTGATTGTGCGGCGGCGGCCTGAGCAGCCTGGGCAGCCGCTTGTTGGGATTTGGGAATATATGCGCATCTGTCCTTGCCATAGTTGACGCGCTTGCCAGCCCAAGCCGGCTCCGTAGGCAACGTGTTGACCACCTAAAGGGGAATATATATGAGGCTGACCAAAAGTCACGCATATGCACTGCATCTACCTTGGTGGCCACTGAAATGCTTAAAAAGTGTACAAACCCAATGTTCTTGTCTCTCACAATCTTGACTTGATCAATCAATCCAAACCGGCTGAGTTCGTCTCTCAGCATCTCCTCGGTCATTCCTTCCTCCAGTCCACCCAGATAAACGTTTCTACTTGCGTTACTCTGCTGAATCGCCAGCTGCACTTGCGCCGGTACGGGAGAGGGCTTCCCCCAGCCGATCTTAAGTTCTTGGCCATGCAAAGCCAACTTTTTGATCGTCGCATCAGCATGGAATGAAGCGGCCGTCTGGCCCTCTAAGAACGACAGGAAGACGCAGGACTTCTCGGGGAGTACTCGGATAGATTCGAGGGGTCCAAAGTGAACAAGGTTGAGTAGCTCGTCAACAGATGCAGTTGCAGGCAAATTTCCGATATAAACAGTCCGTGCGGTCACGTTGGGGATACCAGGCATAACTGCAGAGAGGGCAGCAGGAGAGTAGGCGCCAGGTGTCGGAGGGATGTTGACGTTCAAGGACGGCAAACGTGATGGCTAAGGATTTAATGGTTAGTGTATGTGCGCCGTAGAACATCACAATCATGCGCACTGGACCAAAGCTACCCGACTGGCCCGGGTATGGGAACCCACCCAACATTCCAACGCTCGGAAGGCCCATACCAAGCATACCATAACCAAAACCAGCGCTGTAGGGGCTACTTCCATTGGGTTGGCCTTGTTGTCCCGCCTGTTGCTGCTGCGCAAATCCAGCTCCCGTGTGTGGGCTCAGCTGACCCCCCATCTGCATAGCCTGACCATTAATGGCCGTGTTAATACTCAGGGACGGGGTAGAATAAAGTGCGTTGGGGGTAAATGCCGGGGAAGAATTAGGTTGAAACGACTGGGAAATGGATGCTTGGGGACCATATCCATAGTTTGCGAATGCATCTCGGTTGGAAGCGTTGGGGCCAGAATTGGCAGGTGAGGCAAGACCAGCAGAGGGAGGCGTGCCGTTGAGGGAAGTAGGAGACCAGCGTGCTTTTTTAGCATCTGGGCCGCCGACGGAATCCATAGACCTCTGATGAAACATAAAACACGTAAGCGAGGTGGTAGCGTGGGTAGGGAAGACGGACCTTCATCATGTCGAGGTCAAAAGCGTAAGGATAGTGAGTTGCAAAGGCTGTTTGCGAGTCGTCCATTGTGGTAATAGGGATCCGATTGCAGTAAAAGGAATGGAGAGAGGTAATTGGCAACGGCGGAAAGTCGTTGAAAGAAGTTTCGAGGAATGATAATGAAACAGAGAACGAGTAAAGTTAGAGAAAGAATGACCTCAGAAAATAGAGGGATGGGTAGAGAGCGTGTGGGGTGTGGTCTGGGAAGAATATGGAACGCAAAGACGAACAAGTGTCAAAAGTGCGATTTTTAGGCGACTTTTTGGACACTTTAACAGACAAACGAGTGTGGGTGTGAGGGCGAAAAAGAAAAAACACGCACAAAAAGCAGATATAGAGGGGGAGAAGAGGTGTGCTGTGCTTATAGATAGAGGGAAAAGGTTGGCAAAGGTTAAGGACAAGACCAAGATTGACGAGATCAAAGCGCACGCTCTGCCGGGCAGTGAGAATACCAAGAACGACGTCGGGGCACGGAGAACAACTTACGTCGAGAACGAGAGCGACGACGAGGGCGACGGCAACGGCGAGCTCGTCAAGCACAAGACTCGTCAAGCTGGACAAGTGAATACGAAAAAAAAAACAAGCAACTGTGTCAAGATGGCCATCCTTGATTTACTTGGATCACCATTCCACTTTTTCACCACGCACGGACCCTCTAAACGTAATTATTAAATTATATAAAATTAAATCTAATCTTGTCAAACAACCCCGCCTCAACACCCTCACTGTGCGCCAGGTCCCCCTCGTCCACCGCAGCGTCCTCAGCCAGCTCGGCCGCCAGCGCCTCCTCGTCCGTCTCGTCTGACATGAGCTCATCCTCGTGCTCTGCGCTCGGGCCACGCCGTGTTCGTGTCGCCTCACGTTCATAGGTCCGTGCGAGGCAGCTCAGTGCGCCGATCCGCCACTCGGATGGCGGGCGGATGAGCGGCGTGTACACATCCCGATAGGGAGAAAGTCGAGGAACCCCGGGAGAAAGATCTGCCGCTTCGCCATCACCATCAACGGAAGGAGCCATGGGGTCGTCCGGTGCCTCGGAACAACTGAGCGACTCGAAATGCTTTTTATCGCTATAATAGTGCGCACCGACGGCGGCCACGGCGTGCTCGATGGCTGCAACGGTGATCTGTAGTAAACTAATCAGAACAGCACGACGCGTTGTAATGAACCCACATGATCGCCCTGTCTCCACGCTTGGCTCCGTTGTTTCAGCCTTATTTCCCTCTCCCGCCACACAATCGCCCTGTGTATGATGTCCGTCACAAACAGCACCGTGGAGGCCTGCAGGTGGCGAATGAGCTCGGCGTCGACCGAGCGCCCTGTTTCCTTTCCTTGTTCAGGGAATGTCCATCTCCTACATGTATGTAAGTCACAAACGAAGGCGACCACCAAATCGCGACCTACCGCATCAGCCTGCTAAGAGCGGCCATGTTCAACAAATCCATTCCCTTGTTGCCCAGATACGCCGCATCAATCCCCAACTCGGCAAATTGGGCTTTTAGTCTATACGGCAGTCTCAGCCCCCCCTTGTTCTTGCGATTCTCTGTCACCTCCTCTTCCGTGTCCGAAGGTAGGGAGGTGGACACAGCTGGGGTCCCCTTCCGCTCTGACTCGGCCTTCTTGCCTGGTTTCAGCTTCCCTATCCCCGTGTCCACGACACCCTTGCCGTTGGCCCTTTTTCGACGCATATAAAGGCGTTTTTGGATACGACGGCGTGATTGGGGAGAAAACAATGACAGGTCTGGTTCAGTGTTCGCAGCCGGATTCGGATGGTCGTGAGTCGCAGCACCAAGAGGGAACGTAAACGTGGTCGTCCCGCCTGGTTGTGAGGGCTGATCCAACAAACATGTATCCTGAACAGGGACATAACTAGCACCTTCCGAATGGCGTTCTATCGGATTAGCGTCTCCGGATAAGGCCAGCAGCACCGGGTCGATCGTCACGCGAGATATGTCGCTTGTCTCTCGCGGCGCAATGATTTGCGTTGATGAGTTCGGTTCCTCTACATAAGGTTCCCCTTCATCTCCGCATTCTGTTCGCGTCGCTGCGGCAGAGCCCTCTCGGCTTTGGCTCGTGTCCTTGTTCGCTTCGTCGCCACCTCTCAAGATGCCGTCCAAGACGAGTAGATGTGGGATTTCTAGGTGGCTCATGAATGCCTGGCGCTTTTTCTCGGAGGGTTCTTGTGAGCGTTCTCGCGTAAAGGGATCAGCTGAAGGAGAACGATCTTCGTCTACTACAGCCCACACCTGCTGGCTCTGCGCACGCGCCTTCGCAAGACCGCGCAACCGCTTTCGTCTTCGTGGCATGCCCTCTGCACCAGCGACATCATCGGCCTCAACAGCGACACGATGCTCCTCCTCCGTGATCCACAAAGCCATCCGTTCTTCAACGTCGATCCACGCTTGGCTAACCTCGACTGCGAGTTCCATGTCTTCGTCTGCACGCACGACAGATCGCCAAAGATTACCAGCGTCCGCGTCCGCGTCACCGTCGACCATCATCTCCACGTCTTCGTCTTCTTGCATGGCCAACATCGTGGCACCCTCCTCCAACGCATCCAGGTACTTCCAGACTTCCCATTCGCTCTTGGTCGGCACGCAGGCAGCGATAAGATCCGGTCGCCACCTTGAGTACACAGAGAGCGCGCGGAAAAACGCGTCACGTTCAACAGGCGTCCAGTCAGAGGAGGCCTGGGCGGAAGTGGCTGTGCCAGAGGCGCCCTCGTCGACCTGCGAACCCACTCCTGTCCCCAAACGTGCTCGTGTGTCTTGAAGATGTTGTATGAGAGCGGGAAGGTACCCGTCCAATACGTCGTAGTCGTCCGTACAATTATTTGAATGAGTAAAGTCAACGCCAACCATCGAGTAGAACAGAGTGCTTTGGGGCGTCGCGGAAGAGCATTCTTTGAACCTTTTGTGATGTGTGACGGAGCTCCGAGAAAAAGTGGCAACGCCGCGTTAGCTAAACGCGACAAAATAAAGCGGAAAAAAATTGGGCTCAACCGGGAATTGAACCCGGGTCACGTACATCTTCACCATCTCTATGGCGGGGAACTCCCGAAGCACGTATCATGCTACTAGACCATTGAGCCGTCGGGAAGGAATCCAACCTTCACATCGTTCTATTGCAACTTGAATATCCTCCTCTCCGGCTCAAGGCCATTCAATAGCTCTACATTATCAAGTCTCAAGCTAGCCACGCCTACCCTTTGCGCGGCCTTCCCGTCCCGATCAATGAGGAACAGTGCATAATTGAGATTGTCCTCCCGGGATACAAGCAGAAACTCCTGCTCCTTGTTGCTTCTCTGGCTGGCCAACTGCGCGGCATTGTGCCCATAGAACCTCATCCCCTGTGGTTTGCGATGTCCTCCAACGCGAACGAAACAGCGTCCGTGTTCGTCATCCGTCTCACTGTCACTGGAATGATCCTCTGCGGTTTCGACGAAGCTCAGCCGGATGATTATGCCCTCAATCCGTAGTTCGTCTTGGTCGATTTTTGGAAGCACCCATGGAATCTTCTCCTTTGATATACGGAATACTGGATCGTTTTCAAACATTATCTCTTCAGAGAAACTTTCCTCAGAGAGTTCTAGTCATTCCATGTGAGCACTCGTTTTCGTTTTGAGCTACACTGAGATCTCTCACCTTCATCAACTTCGTCAGATTCATAACCCGAATCCGAACCCGAATCATCGACGTCTTCCGAGACAACGTAATCCGAGAGGTCGTCGTCGTTGTCCACATCGTCCACAACATCCTCATCATCCTCATCGTCGGTTTCCGACCGTTCTCTCAGCGTGCTTATTATGTGATTCTCTGGATTAAAATTGTAGACCGGCTCGTCGCAACCAGCTTTCCATACACGCAGTGGGGGCATGAGCGCTTCAGAGGAATTCTTGGCCCCGGGTATTCCATCGTCGTTTATTTCACCTTCCCACCCAGCCCACGACCATGCAGGAAAGCCAAGACGGCGGCGCGGTGGAGCGGGATGAAACCACAACAATGCACTGGGAAAGTCTTGAATAGGAAGTCCTTGTATGAATCCTTCCTCGTAATGGTTTTCCTCGAGGCGTGCCAACATGGCAGAAAATGCATTGAGCGAATCAGCATCCTTGGTCATCTTTCTCATTGTGTACGAGTGCACGAGTCTCAGATACGTTGTGAATCGGTCTTCGTCGACCTGCGCTCTATCATCAGTAGAAAGGGGCCGGAAAGGGTCTCTGAGGACACCGCGACCAATGACACTTTCAGGTGGCATATCTTCGAGCTCCTCTGGGACCAATACCACATCATGGAGTGTAGCTCGTCGCTTTCTGTTCGATGGGAGGTGGAATGGCGAATTGGTATCGTTTAAAGACTCGCAACATTGAACAGAGTTGCACTCAAAATAGACCTGATGATTCGTGAAGAACAGGCGTCGCGGAGAGAGCAACCCCTCCTGGTAGGTCCACGCTCTAGACGCCCAGGGAGACCACGAGATTTGCTGAGAGAGCGTAGGCATCATAGACAGCAGCCGTTTGCCCCAGACCTCGCAGGACAGTTGGGCAATCACACCCTCTAGTGTGCCTACACGTGGTATACCACTCTCAGCGGAACGACTGGAGAGGCATATGATCGTGGCCCATGCACCACTGTAAATGGCCCCCATGAGAGCCACTTGTACAGCTTTTTCTTCGTCATCGTCTTGGTCAATGCACAAGGAATCTGCCCAGAGATACCGTTTTCCAAGGTTGCGGACTACTACCATGGCATCTTCAAGAGTGGCGGGAACGGTGGGCAATATGTCCCCTGCCCTGTAGTAATTCGTTTGTTGCACACTCCCCCACACGTAGCTAAGGGCAACGTATGCGCAGCCGTCGACAGGATACACGACAACCTGGCGGGTCTCCACATCGACGAGCTTGATTTGTTTGAGGCTATCGGAGACCGATGGTCCACAAGTGATATGATGAAGGTCATCGCACCGTCGAAGCCAGTCTTTGATAACACTCCAGTCGGGGGTCTTGGGGTTCACCGGTCTCACCCCCAAGGCAGGCCCGTCAGAGGGACTCTCTTCGATATCTACAATCCCGAAAGCCTCTGCTGTGACCTCCACGTGGTCCGTCGGCGAATACACTCCGTCCTCCCCTTCGTTGACGGACGTGTACAGGCACTTTGCGTACCGGCCCCTTCCTTTTTCGTGCCCCTCCCAGTACACGTCCTTCTCGAGACGGTGGATCGTCCATGCTGGGATAAGTACCAACTCGCCTTTGGCACGAACGATCTCCATGTCTTCATCGGCCACATAGCTCACGTTAAACAGGAAGCGACAGAGGGGACATGTCGAGAGCAAACGGAGAGACAGAATGGGACCGAGACAGGGAAGCTGAGTCGTCTTCTTGGTTGCCCTCTTGGAATGGTTGTCGTCGAAGTCGTCCAACACGAACGGACGAAAGGCGGCAGTTTTGACCAGTCCGTCCAACTGACTGCATCTTTGACATAGGCCCTGGTCCTCGGATCCGGCGAGAGGGCTGAGGGGAGGAGCTGGGCGTGTGGGTTCACCCGGTGGGTCGATCGAGTATTCTTCCCACTGTTCATGTATGTACCAAGGGCATTTCTCGACGACGTGGCCCGTCTGTCTACAGACCAAGCAGAGGTGATTCTGAAAATGACCCATGTCGACGCCATGCGTTGGGAGGCTCATCTGGACGCCGAGGAGAATATTGTGGGCTGTAGGATCCAGCCGCTCAGGGTTCATGGTCACGGTGACCGGCGATCAATAGGCTGCATACCACGTTGTTCATCTTCTGGCCACTTGTAGGCAACGCGGCGTCGCAACAAGAAAAAGGGTACCAGTCCCCATTGAACAATCTACAGACATGGGTAATAGACAATGTCGAGACAAGACAAAAACAACAGTCCGTATGAAGCAGTACAACAGAACCGAGACTCGAAAAGGAGAACAGTGACAAAAGAATCATACACTCATCCTATATCACCCACCAACGTTCCACGCTCCAACCCTTAGAGAGGGCGACGAGCCTTCTCGGCCATGGGCGCAACAGACTGAGTGGCGACGTGGGCCTACAGGTGGATCGAATGTGAGTTATGTGCAACTTACGGAGGATTGAAACGTGGACTCACTTCGTCATCAGCAAGGCGGATGTACTGCTTCTTGGCACGCACGCGCTTGATGTACTTGGCAATGACAAAGAAACCGACAAAGAGAAGAGCAGCGCAGGCAGCAAAGACGGTGGAGGTCACACCCTTTTGAGAGCTAATTTGAGGGTAGGGGTCGTGGTAGCCAACACTGCAGGTGGCAGCCCACTGCTTCTGGGATTGGATGGCAAAGTTCTATGACAACGTAATGTCCATGAGTGAAAGGCGCGCAAGAGAACAGTCACAAGTGGACTCACCTCGAGCCTGTAGATGAACTCAGTGACAGGGATGTCTGCCTTGTGGCCGAAAGCGTGGAAGGTCTCAAAGTTCGCTCTTGTGCCGTTCTTGAATTTGATCCTCACGAAGTCACGGTCCTCGGGAGGGGGTCCGCGGTGAATCTCAAAGGCAAGGGCAGCGTCAAAGTTGGCTAAATAAACCCCACACCTTAGTATTTATTGGGTCTCATGATATACATAGACTCACGGATGGCGGCAAGTTCAGGGTAGTGCTTGGCGATTTCGAGAATGTGGAAAAGAGAAATGAAGGGGTGGTAGGAGGTCTGGATCAACAAGAGCTGAAGAGGGTCACCGTTGAAAGCGATGCGCTGGAGGGAGCTAAGGATCGAGTGAAGGATAGTACGGCCAGCCACTAAATTATTGATCAGTCACAACTCAACACGAGCCAGCTATAACCAACATACAGTTACCAATACCGCCAGGGTCTTTGGAAGAGAAGACGGCATTCTCGTGGTAGTCGGCAAAGCCACGTGCCTGCTCAAGGAGAGTGGGAGGAAGACGGTGGGCGTAGCTCTGGTTGTACGTCAGTTGGGTGTTGATGTAGTCGTAGATGTTCCAAGCATTCTCCAAAGTAGTGGGACGGCCAAAGACGTAGTCGCGAACGGCATGGAAGAAGGGTTTCGCGGCCGTCTCGGTCTCTTTGAATCCATGGGAAGCATACACTTCCTTGATGTGCGCCTCGAAAGCCTGTGGAAACGGATTAGTACATGTTCCTAGTCCTCGTGTCAGACAAGTTGAAAGAACACACTGGGCAGTCGGTCCAAGGTTCGAGCGAGCGGTCGTTTCCTGGTTCAACGGTTTCAATGGGGACATATTGGTATCCACCGAGAGGAGAGACAATCGTCTCGTCATTGGCGAGGGTGATTTTGTTGTTCACGTCGGGTGGGTAGAGACCCTGGAGAAGGGCGATGGCAGAGTCAAAGATCACAGGGCCCTCACCACCGGCCTTGGCGTGGACGTGGATTTCGTGGGTGTCGACGATGTCACTTTGCATCCCAGAGATGTAGGAAGGCGAAGATTCCGTCAGGTAGACCGAGCGGAGGAAAGATCCGAGCTTGTGAGATTCAAACTAGTAGAGTTAGAGTAAACTTGTAAGAAACTATCGGGCGAAGCTAGGAGGTATGCTTACAGCACCATAGGGTGTGCTCTCGGTGAAGGCGGGCTTGTACGTGAGGGGATCTTGGTAGTATTCATAGCGCTCGCCGTTGCGGGCGACAACGAGAACACCGAGGACGTCTTCAGTCATGATCTTGTCGTTGCGTGAAGTGACTAGGAGTGGCGGGGAAACTCGTGAAGAATACTGGTGAGGAACAAAAAGACAGAGAGGCACTGAGATCTTATAGGGTGCAGAGCGCACGCAAAGCGCATGGCGGGTCGAACCGAGTAGTCTCAGGGTGGCGCACCGGGCCAGAAGCAATATGTCATATGTGACATTAGGACCTGAAGCCAGGAAGACGCGAGGCCGCTTTCTTCCATAGGGACTTGCATTGCTTGTCTGCACAGGCGAGCAGGAATGAACGCAATGCTCAAGGTCCGGTCACGAGACACATGCGGGGGTGCTGGCTTCTAGAATGGATGTCGTACTCCACGGCTTGACATGCCACCTAACTGATCGCAAATAAGTCGGTGTTACCCTAGCGAAACCTACGGGGGCGACGAAAGCAATATTTCCCATCTTTTAGCAAGACAAGTGACAGGTGCACGCACATTCGACGACCACGTGCCTTGAGCATTCCATATTTGACGGGCCGAGGAGGGATGTAATGAAGGGTGAATTACCGTCAACAGCCTCGTTCCCAACACGCGCCAGACGGGTAACCTGAGCCACTCGTGAATCAACCAAAGGGCGCTTTAGCATGGTTCTGCAGTTTGATACTGCTGCGAAGAGAAAGAACTTCGAATCCCAAACCCATTGCACTGCCCGAAATCAAGGCTTGCAACGGGTAGTGCAGGGAAAACCAGGAAACAAAGGAACACGTGGTGGCATGCGTTATAGGGTCCAGTACGGGGGATTAGATAAAGATCAACGTACTGCGGCGCCAAAGCGCGATCTCAGCTGATGGGCCAGGCAGAAACATCATTAACGGCGCGTTGGAGGCCAAAGTCGAGCAAGCTGTCTTACATGTTGATCTAATTTACTTCTTTTTCTTGCCCTTGGTGTGCGACGGTCCTCCCCCACCCGTCGATTTCCCGCTGTGACTCTGCGCAGTGGTATTTTCCAAGACCACGCCCTGCGTCGCACCACCCGCGCCTCTTCGTTTCCTATTACTCCCGTACGATGATCTTTCGCTCTTCTTTAACCACCGTTCTGGATCAGGTGGAGGTGTGACACCAGGAATCACGCCTTTTGGTACACGTTTCATCCGCACTTTCTTCGCCTTGTTGATGATCGCGGAGTCGTCAGGGCCCTGTTGAGTCAACGCAGCGCCAGCAGACACCGAATGTCCAGTGGGTTGGACAGATGGCGGTGGGGATGTCTCAATCGTGGAAACAGTTGAAGGGGGTACTGCGTCAAGGGCATGCAAGAAGCCAGTGTCGATAAAGCCTAGATGCTTCTGAGAAGCGGTGAGGTTCGTCAGAACGTCAGAATATTCCTCCGATTGCTAGGACGACGGTTAGCAATTTGTGATATAGGCGGTGCGAAAACGTACAGGCTCAGCGGTTTCAAGTAACTCGCTGTATATGTCAAGACTAGACTTGAACGAGCCTTGGCGATAACTCTGGTACAGCAAGTCACGACGCCGATCTCATATGAAGAGGGCATGCGTACCAACTGAGCCTCGAGATGAAGCACACCTCGATGATCTTTTTCGGATGTCTTGATCTTGCTGAGGGCAGTGGCAGCCTCATCTTCCTTGTGAAGGCGATACAAGGCATATGCCTTCTCAAACGCACAATCGAGGCTGTCTCTACTTGTGGAATCGGCTATGAGCGCAAGTGCGGAATCGTACTGCTCCGTTTGAAGAAGCAGAAACAATTTAGCCTGAAGTGCGTCCTTATCTGTAGGATGCAAACGAAGGACTGCACGTTGCAAGTCAATGGCTCCCGAATGGAAATGAAATGGGACCACTCGCTCTTATTACATGTCTTGATGGCGTTGGTGAAATGGCCGCCCTCGATCTGAGCACACAACGATGCGAATAGCCGCTTCAGCCGTTCCTGCAGTGGAACCGGCTGTTTCTTCTGCGGCTGATTTTTAGTTGTCCTCGATGTCTTTGGAGGCATGGGCTGAAGTTGTGGCTGTGCAACTAATTACCGTCGCTCTTGTGAAACCCAACAAGACGATAAAAAGCCAAATGTCTGCAGAAGAGTAAGTCCAGGTTGGCACTCGAACTTGCTTCTGACTCGCTCGTAGATCTGCTCAGCAAGCTCAGCCGGACGCCCAGGATGCCAAGATGCACGAACCCCCGACAGCACCGGCGGCCATGGCCACTACGAACAAGAGACGACCCAAGATTGACTTCACCGTCCCGTCCGGTGAACGCAAACGCGGTAAAAGCATGTTTGGTATTGTACTCGGCACGTTGAACAAGGCCAAGATCGAGGACAAGGAGAGGAATGCGAGCGAATCCGTCTGTCTGCTCTTGTTCGTTCAACCGCCCTTGGACTGATGAGCATTGTCTCAGGCAAAAAAACGACAGCTGATCGAGCAGAGACTACAGACTAAGCTACGCAAAGAAACTGACTCTGTCAGGCGAGCAGAAGAGGCCAAGAAGGACAAGACGACCGCCAACAGGAAAGAAGAGGAACTCCAGCTCAAAGACTCCATCGTAAGTGGCACCCGGTTATCCTACCGTGCCGCATGTTCATGCATTTGTCTACTTTCTAGTTCAAGCTTCGACGTATACGACTCCCATTACTGAGCAACTTTTTGCTAACGTCCGACATCATTCCTTCCTCCGACTCGTCCCCGTTGCCGTCATCCAATCCGCTCGTACCCCCTTCGCGTTCTCACCCACCGCCCTTATACTACCTTCCAGCTGTCCTAACATCTGCGCAAGAGACTTTTCTCGCACGGCGAAAGGCAGAGGTGCGTCACCGGGATACTTCTTTGCCGCCGTGGCTCTTATATATACTTACACTATTCTACAGGTTAGTGAGGCAGCTGAGAAGGAATGGGCGACTTTCCGTGAGGAACGTACTGTCGGTATCGAAGAGATCAAGCAGCTCCGACGGCGCGTTGCCGAAGAAGACGCCCTCCGCAAGAAAGAGCACGAGGAATCCTCCAAAGAGGAGGCTGAGGACAAAGAGATGGCCGAACAGCCCCAAGAACCCAAGCGTGACACCGCTCCACAACCTGATGTCGACATGGAAGTGGACGAAGAACCGAAACCCGAACCAGAATCCGCAGAGTCTGAACGAAAAGACGACTCGGGCGGTATGCGGGCCGATGATGAAGATGCTGTCGAGTATTGAGTCATGGGAATTTGTAGGGTATGTGCGTTTCGTATGTATTCCTTCTGGAAGTCGTTACTTTCTTGATCGCTTGTCTTCGATTGACCTCAATGGAAGAACATTTTCCCTCTGTCAAGGGAGAGACTTGTAGAGAATTGGTTAGAAAATCAACCTATGTTTTGCCCGTCATCATGTCTACGAACATCATGCGCAATGTTGCCGGCGCATTCTGTCATCGACGAGCCGAGGGAGTGTCCTTCAGAGCCTATTAGCAAGTCTGCAGGTATACGTTGCATACCTGGTGTCGACCAAACTCTTGGGTCTATTCGCGCCGCATACTCTTCCAAGGTTTCCATACTCAGACGCTCCCCCCGATATCGTTCCGCTCAGCGGAGATTATCTCTTATTAAGTTCGGTTTTGAGTTGCTGGGTTTGAATCCTTAAGCGCTCGTCGCCATGCAGCAAGGACTGGATGGGAGTTTGGAACCGCGTCATGTAGCGCATTGATTGATTGCAATCTACATGGCTGAAGTGTCAGTACGAGCAGTGGCGACGGTGCACGGCGACGTCACAGGACGTGGGGGAAAATCGGATCAGACCTAGATCTGAACGATAACGCTGCCGTGAAACCGGATGCACCCGGGAGGCATAAACGCTCTCGAGCGTTCCTCATCATCGCCTGGGTGAGCCTACGTAGACAGGACCGTATGCGACGGAAGGCAATCGGGAAACAGGAGGGAATAGCGGGAGAGGCGATTTATTTGCTATTATACCGTCGACGTGCAAACTTAGACATGCAGGATCAGGTGTGGACTACCCTGCGCGCGTCTTGGGAACGACACAGGGTCGGTGTGCTTTGGGGCAGCGGTAGCGTTAGTGTCGACAATAATAGTTAACCCGGTCTGACAAAGCGAAAGGGGGCAGCTCAACCCATCTGTGGGCGAGTGGGGGGGGACCGCATCAGCGCCACTGGCAACCGATGGGAAAACAAACCAACGGGGAAATAGAGGGACCAAGCCATATTCTTTCGAAGGGCTGGACGTGGGTGCTGGATGGAGCTGCGATCGTGCGCCCAACTGGTCATAAAGGAAAACTTGGCTAACTGATGACCATCACATTCTCCCAGCCCAAAAGATGGGTTAGCCCATATAGCGCGGGCAGATGTTCCAGTGTCCTTACATATGCACATGCTGGGCCGTTCTCAGGAAAGCATCGTCCACGATTCAACCATGTGACCGGGCGCCGGCCCTCAGCGCTGCATTCTGCTGGGTTCTGCATACCGCATAGGATGGGGCGACAAGGTCACGGTGCCGTAAATGTAGAGTTGGGCCCCTTCCAAGCGCCCACCACGCAGAGAGGGGGCAGGGCAGCGGGGAACGACAGAGACGCTATGAGCAGAGTAAAGCGTCGTCTGAGGAACCTCCAAGTTAGCACCTACATGGGAGAAAACGGGATTCAGCACGCTGGCTGCATGCATCCCCCATGCTCGTTTCTTGGAAATGGGTCCGAGCTTCGCCCACGCCCCTCCATTCTCCGCTGGTCGTCAGTAACCTTATTTAGTTTATAATTTAGTTCCGCCGACTCGAGGACTTACGAACGCGTAGAATATCAATGGTGCGGCTATGAAATGGAAGGCGCCAATCAGTGTTCCCCGAGCAAACAGTGACAGCCAGCCAACTGCACTATCACCACCGGGCAGAGAGGCGAGGACGACGTCCACACTTCGTCCACAGATCTCGCCTCTTTTTCTCTGCCGCATCGCACGCACACCATTCCTGTAGGTCATCGCAAGCCCACCTCATGTCGATCAGGGTGGGTGAAATATTGGCCAGTCGATAAGGCCATACAGGAAATTCTCTTTCCATGATACTAGACGGAGTTGGCATAGAATACGAAGGGCATCAACATACGTACAACCCAGACACAATTTCGTTCGCACCTCGATTCACATCGACCCACTGAAGCATCGTCGACGTTCTCGCCATTAGCTTATCCCACATTTCACAATTAAATCGCGATTTCAAAAGACAGTGCAAATATGAAGAAGCAACCAGCACGTACATCGAGCCCCCGGGGCCCGCCAAAGGATTTCATGGACTTTTTCCGTCAAGGCCATTAAGGCGAAGCGCCAAGCAGGGAGTGGACTCGACAGGCCATCGTATTTCCACATTCCCAAGATTTGAACCCTTTGTATCATGCCTTAATACAGGATCGAATCTCAGGCGATCGGAAGAAAAAAAAGGTTTACATACGGAGGACGTCAACCCGTACCATGCCGCATGAACAACTGTTCGCATACCTGGCGGTCGTGGTTGACAAAAGGAGCCAGAAAAGGGATCTTACGAAATTACCCTGTCACCGGAGAAGCAAAAAAACCTGATGCTGTGCTCCGTCTTCCTTAGGTCTAGGTTTCATGATCGAGAAATGAGGTATCGATTACCACGGAGATGTGATATGCTGGAGTGAAGTTGCTTGAGCCAGAGGGCCATATATTAGGTGGCCGGAGAAGCAGCCAACAGCATGTGCTTCAACGTAAGGGATAGGGCAAATACGAGGGGAAGGAATCGTGAGGGAATTCAGAACATGACTAGCAGGCCCAGCTTCTAGGTCATGCACCTGCCATAGAGTCGTATCGACCAATCGCGTGCAAGCTGTCAGCACCACCATTAAGTTAGTAAGACCCTTACGAGCGAGAAGCGAGGATACACACAAGTCTGTAACTTCATCGAAAACCTGCGCTAGTCACTCTGGCGAGGCAACAAACATCCATTCGTCCAAATGTCCAGTTACGACAATGTTAACAGTCCATTAAAATAAAAACTTGAAGAAGCGCACAGCGCGGACGATAACCATGCGTGCACTCTCCCAGTATGGGACATCCCAGTCTTTCTTGCAAAGAACCTATGCTTGATCATGGTGCGAGCAATTAGCTTCGACATGAACAGAGCCCTCGCACGCTAACCGTCGCAGACGGACAGAGTGCAGTGGGCATGGAAGAGCTTACAGCATCCCAAGCATTGGGGTAACTGCAACTCGGTACTTCCGCAGGTGCCAAGGCGATATCTGCGGGATCATACCACCCATTTCCAACGCTAACAGTCGGACTGGGGGTGAACGTAGGAGGAGGGAACGTAGGTATGGCGCCAGTGGACGTGTAGGTGGGTAGAAATGCTTGGTTTGCGCCCGATGTCAAACCGTTGATACTTGTTGGGGGATACTGGCCATACGTGGCTATCGAGGAGGCGGCAATGGTGCCAGCACCAGCCCCACCTGTTTGCCACGACGCATATTGCCCATTGAATGATTGTTGCAAAACACCAAGCGCTCCGCAAGTCCCAATTGCCGTCCGTGGGTCCGTGGGTATCCATCCATTCTGTAGACCGAGCTGATAGGACCAAAGAGGTGCCTCGACCGAATTAGTAGTGGACGAATTGCCAATCTATCGATGACTCGTCAACAATGTACAGATAATAACGAAGATGCCAAACCTTCCAGTTCCAATAAAACCAGTTTTGAAGTGCGTCCATAGAAGCCAACGTGAATTCCATAAGACCATCTCTCATTGTTTGGTTCCACTGAGACGCATCCAGGAAAAGTGAGCATGATGGCCCAAAGCTTGACGTTCCACTTGTGCCAGTTAGGAAAAGTCCGCATGCATTGTATCCATTGCTAAATTCACCCGCAATAGTTACCCCGAATGCAGTCTGGCTGTGATGAACGTGAGACAGCAGAAGAATTGCCGATCCTTCGAACATACCTCGCGTTCATGCTATCGGCCCACGCGTTACAGGCAGTCTTGGGCCAGATGCCCCCTGCTTGAAGACCCGTCCCTGTAGCGATCGGTTCGGTATTTGAATTGCCATCAAAGGCAAAATAGGGATGTGTGTCGAGTATAATACGATCAGATCCCTGCAGGAAGCCAGCCCAACTTGCTACGCCTTGAAAGCTATCGTGAATAGCGATGTAAGGACCGTTGCCTTCACCTATTCCCGTAAGGTTGCGAACAATATCATAAGCAAGAAGGTAGCTAAGAAAAGTTAAGTTTGAAGAGATGGTACGAAATGAAGTTCAGCAACTTACAAGGACGTCAGCTGATCTTTCCCGATGGTGGCCAAAAGAGGCTCGTTTAGGATGCTGAAAACAGGAACGACGGGCTGCCATTCAGGCTGGGAAATAAACTCCGCAATAATTCTAATATAATTAAGTGCACGTTCGGCGTTGGCCAGACCCATAACGCCATTGAGGAAATTGATACTGCCCTGCTTTCCAGAGTGGTTGTAACCTAAATTAACATGCCGTACGAAAAACGAGTAAAAGTTGTATCCAGACCAAGCGGAGGGACGGGGACTTGCCATTTTGCGAGCCAGGGATGGTATGCAGGTCTAAATTGACCCTAAGCCCATATTTCCGTGCCCATTGTAGAACACGCAGTACGTATCTGGCAAAACAGGTCGAGATTTGATCACGATGATCTGAGGGTAGACATACGGCCAACAAACTTTCTCCAGGAAGGGCTCAAAATCCCATTTCTCGATAGCCCAAAATGGTATCGGCAAGCGAATCCAGTTCAGGCCAGCTCCAGCAATTTCCGCAATATCTTGCTCCGTCTGTCAGCATGCAGTTGACACGATGTAATGAATTAAAAAGAGATGGACTCACGATAAACGTGTTATAATGGTCTTCTATTTGATTTAAGCCACCATTGGCAGCATCAGCAGCCATAAGGGTGCTCAAGGTCCACTCGTCAATGGCGGCGGGATATTTCTGAAAGAGTGCAGGGGAAATAAAGGGTTCCAGGACAAATAGTCCCCCTAGATTAACGCTGTAGGGCGTCATGACCACGGGGAACACAGCAAGCACGAATACCTACCCATGGACCTTGTCCTGACCCCAAGTCCAGCTTGTGTTTAACGGGGGTGTCCACGAGTTCGGCTGAGCGTTATTATTGAATGGATTTTCTGGATCGTATACCCCTGTGGAATGTATTAGTCTTTACGGTCACATTGAAAGCGATCTCGGGGTGAGAAGATCTGTAATGAAATATGGACGTGTTTGCCCAAAGAGTATACGGCAGAGTGTATGAATCACTTAAGGGGTAGCAGACAAAAAATTGTTCCACGAAATAATCCTAACCCACCCCCTGATCAAAGCATTAAAGCGGATGAAGACTCACAGAAGCCGCCAAAATTATTGATATATCTGAATGTCGTCCCATCAGAGGTTGTAACTATTGAACCATTTCCACCAGTCGTTAGACCATTTCGAGATCCGGATGAAGAAGTTGAATGGATGCGAAGTTTAATGACGAAAAAGTAGACTAGAATGACGACTGTCGCGGCAATAACGAAGATAACGAAGATGATCCAGAAGATGGGACGTTTAACGACCGAACGTTTATGGGAAGAAAGGGCACGCCTAAGATTCGGATCTCCAGAGCTAGCAGAACCTTCTTCCAGCGGTTTCCCGTGCCGAGAAAGAAAAGAAACATTGCCTGGAGAGTGTAAGCCAGTCGATCCCCGGGAAGCATCACTGGAGAACTCGAGCGTCTGATCAAGATACGAGGCTCTGGGTGGCACTAATGTGTCCCATGAGGAAATATTTGGAACCAAGCTAGTTGGCTCGACATGGCTCCGCGGCCTCGAGCTTGAGGAAGTGCGCAGCGAGGACGCCATCGAGTTCCAGCAGGGGTGACTCGGCTGGGATTAAAAACATGGATTGAGCGCTTGGTTACTAGGCTTGAGCCATCCAGTGCTTGTGAGATGTGAACACGTGAACCAGCCACCGATGTGGCACGATCGTGTGGTTTCAAGCGCCATCGTCGCCTGACTACGTTCAGTGGCAAGCATCATTGCTGTAGGTTGTCACGCGGACATGGAGCCAGTATCAAGATCAACTTTGGCGTCCATTTGATCTCGGGAACGTTCCCAGACACTACCGCAGCAGAACAATTATAGCAAGTCTTCACATTACTATTCCCAAAATCAAGGGCTCAGGCCTCAGGCATGTCCTCGGAGCGAGTCGTCGCTTTGTTCCGTCAGTAGTTAGGGTTTTTGTGTAGCACATTCCGATGTGTGACACGTCTTAGGGATATCAACATCATTTGATGGCGCGCGACACGCTCTGAAGCACTTCAGAATCCAGGGTTTCGAGCTTCGGTGATCCATGCCAGAAAGCCAGCCGAATCTGTGAATGTCTGGTATGGTAGATTTCAAGTCGAACTTGTTACACTTTTGGCACAATAACGTTTGGGACCCTTCGGGCACTGTCAAGGTAAGACTTACGGCCTTCGCCGAAGAGGTGCATCGATTTGTTCCATATATGCGGGGCTTGCAAGTTCAACAAAATATTTTCACTTGCACGGCTGAAAGATATCTTCTGCAAACAGATACGGTTGCAATGAAATACACTACATGCATGGGCGACTCGACCCTCATGCCACGGAACACAGTGCGCTTATAGGCCGAGAAGGAACATCGTGTTTTTTGTGCTGCAAACAATATGGAAGTGTATTTCAATCGTGGTGCGTATTGATATGGGATAGTCTGTTCATATTTACAGAACCTTAACAAAATACTCAACTGGTCGTAATCGCCGTTGGACCAGGCACCCTGTTGCGCGACAGGTTCGCGGGAAGGCTGCAAGGTCCAGATATGTAGGTCGGTTTCCAATAACCTGCAGAACTTCGAGGCTGATCGGCAAAGATGTCAGTGGTGACGAACGAGTTTGGGAGCAGCGCTACGCCCAGACCTTGGGTCTCGTCTTGGCCTCATCTGAGAATGGTGTTGTTTCGCGCTCCACGTACCGCACGTGGTGATCACATCGCACGTTGGTTGTCATCGCGTTGCATCCGAGGGACTTTGCCCGTAATGATGTTTTCCCACTGTTTGAATGACTCTTACTGGGTAAACCCAGGGGTGCAATGTTATCTCGAGGCTATATTGAGGGTCGCTATTATCATATGTATGCCGATAACCTGAACACGTCAATTCGATGAGTCTCGACCCAACGTGGACATGGTCATATCCGCAGGAACGTAAGGTGGAGCTGCTACACCGAGCCTTGAAATGCGCTGCAAGGGTGGCAGTATCGGGTATGCACGAGAGAGAGCCGGAACGCTCGTCCAAGTTGAGATGAATCACTGCACCGTGTGGCAATTACGTGACAGCGTGGTGTAGTGGCATTTGCCGAGTCCGGGGTATCGCCAGCGCCGGAGACAAAGCAAACAATCTCAGATCCACCCAGATCCATGATCGATCTCTCCTCATCCACTCCATGAGGTATGTTATAGTTAGCCCTTCATGAGGATTCTTGAAAGGTTATTCAGGCCTCATTCATGCTGCTCCGGGAGACGAGTCAAATCCAATGATGCGATGAGACTGAGCTGTGGAACAACACCGCCCGCCCAATTAGGTGTGGTGGCGCGCACCTGCTTCTCAAGTGATCATAGTGGATCGTAGCCAATGGGCTGTCCTCGAAGAACAATGACACAATGCCTGTGGTCCTCTTTTAGCGCAAACTGTACCTTGGACATCCGGCTATCTGGGTTGGACGTTTGCCGCTCCTTTCTTCTCTGCCTATATATGATCGCCGCTATCGATAAGCCGTCCTATGTCGATATCTCGATGTATCTCGCAGTCAACCTGACGAGTCCCATCACGCCATCTGCGTTGACAGATTTCCCAAATCCTCTCCCCGCGGAAACCCTTAATACTTGTACCCTGCACGAGCCACCGTCACACAGGTATAGTGTGGATGAGATTTTGCAAATCATCCTCAGAAGCCGGAAGACCTGGAAGACCTTGAAGGGGCAATCGGAGGCAGTATGGCCACCCTACCTCGAAGCAACCATGCTCAAGGGTGCGTTCATATTCAGGTTTATATGATATATGTTTCTCACGCCTTTCATATCTGACGTGCAGGCCTGCAAGAGTATGAACCTGATGACTCGCGGGAAACACGAATATTAGGACGCTACCCAATGCGCAATCGTTTCATATCCGACTATATCCATCGTACCACAGGCAAATACAGATCAGCCAAGCAAGTGGGTAGCCGCCTGCAACAGCTCAGAGATACGGCCGAGGGCCGTGAGTGTAAGTGCCACCCTTTCGGCGCGGTTTATGTGCGGACAACATTCATAAAATTTTATTGTGTCTGTGTTTGCCACCCTTAGTGATCGATGTATTGACGCGTTGCTACCGTACACGGATGGACGCCGGCACCTGCAATGCACGGGGTTTCGAATCCCACTTAGTCCCATCGAATTTGTCCTCTAGCCCTTCCCTTTCCACTATATCTTGCGACAGCTCTTCCACGTCCTCTTCTTCAGATTCCCCAGTTACTTCAGCCAGCCCAGTCACCATGCCTCGCTTACCTCCGATACAATCTCGCCAACCCACTGAGTCGCGTATGCCCGTTTACATCGACATCCTTCCACAGCCATTACCTGGGTCGTCGTCGATGGGCCGTGCGCTATCATCTGTCTCTACTCCGTCGGCGTCCCATCATGACCCTCGCACTTCGGACGCTACGCGGCATATCCGTGATATCGATCCCAATGTGACTTTCGCTTCTCCCTCACGCGTCAATGGCACATCCTCTTACATCGTTCTCCTGGATGGTGCACCCGTTCACTCGGAGGATACAGCGCTCGTATGTGCTGGTTACTTTTCTTCACATGCTGCCCAGGCTCCTGGGGACGTACCTGTGTTATACAACACTGCCCTCGTGCCGAAATACTGGGATGTCCTTTGCAAATCTGCAGGTAGTTTGCTTACACTTCACCTTGTATCAAATTAGCTCTGACATCGCATGTAGATCCCACACTGTACACTATTGTTCAAGAAGTATACCACGTGCCCGATCCTGTGCCCAACCAAAACTACCTACAGCGTCCCCGCCCAGTACGCATATTCTCGGCGACCTATCATTTCCGGTATCCATCCCCGGGCGGCGCTCTTCCCATGTATGGACAGCCACCTGTGAAAATTTTGAGCAGTAGTTCCCCCACTAAGCCAACGTTTAATGACCAAACGTTGCACACTCCCGCGCCGGTGGACCTCGCCCGCACAACGTCGTTCCCGGCGGCATCCATGTACACCACCCCGATGGCGGAGGGTCTAGTGACGCCAACTGGGGTGGATCAAAACCTGTTTGACGAACCATTCATGTTGGATGTCAACTTTGACCAGATCTCATTCGATGAAATCTTTGTTAACATGGACAATACTCCAGACAGTACATTTTCCTCGAGCTTTTTCTCCTAGCCAATCTTCCGTGCGTTTTGATTTTGTTTGTCGCGTGACAGGGACACTGATGTGTATTCCAGGCGGTTGACATCAAAGTTTAAGTGCATATGCTCCATATCATACCCATCCCCCTTCATCTCACTGTATCTTGACAAGCGCCCTTTATGTCCTGAGATCGACTTTTTTTAACGATATTGTGTATCATCGTATACAGCGGACACTAAGCGCAGAGCGCAGCTCGTTTTTCCTGTATTGCATGTTGGTTTGAAAATAATATTACATGGCCGTGCGACGAGAATGTGCATGCGTTGTCAGGTACACACAAATGTGGTCGTATCAACTACTTTTGATCTCATGATGAACATGATCACGAGAACTTGGAAGCAGCGTGCTTCTCATTAGTACTAACAACGGATCAGAATTTTTTCGATTTTTCTATTTTTGCGGCGACGTGACGTGTTTTCGATTGGAATCACATTCCGTGTTATACCTGTCTGTAATGCACACCTTTGATTGTCGACGCGTTTTCTACATCTGGTTTTTAACCTCCGCGGCATTGGGGGCGAGTCCTTGAGACACCAACCTACATCATAATCTCCGGGTCGGAAAAACTGTGGGCCTTTGACTTGTGTGTATCAGGGCCATAGACTCTGACGTTTACCGGAAAAATGCGACGACCACGGGGTTTCATCACGATTGACATCCAGGGGGAGCCTGAAACTCACCACTTTTGAGAACTGAGATGGTTTGTATCCTCACTGCAAACTTTCGTCATTGGTGACATATCAGACAACTGATTGATCTCTCGGCCGACCGTCGTTTACGCTTGCCACTCAGGGTATGGCTCGTGAATGTTTATCCACCTACCCGGATATGCGTCGTCAATATTGCAACCACCCCTGCGACGACGAGCGGTGTTGCCAACAGACTCATGCTGAAAATAGCGCCGACGAGCCAGGGTTTGGTTTGATCGAGCGCGATATAGATGTCACCGCGGAGGGTTGGCGACATGACCTTTGCGTTCGCCTTGGAGCCGCCTGCAGTGGCGGCTGCGAGGGTGTTGTCAGTTCTTGAACACGGCTATGAAACGATGCAAATGTCGCTCCGACGGCAGGACGAGGATGGGAGTATACAGTAGGCCGTTGTTGCTCTACGCAAGTTCTGCCGGCATGGAACACGAGGCGGAACTGCGGATGGCGGACAGATGCCAAGTGCGGGCTTTCCATCCGCACAAACTTCGCTCAGCCAGCTTTGTCAGGTTCTGAGCGTGATGACTTTGAGGTTGGACGCGCTAAACGGCAACAGGTAAGTTCTCTGCTCTACTTTGAAGTAGATGCGACTCTATCTTTAGACAGAGGCTTGCATCACTGGTGCGGGCTTAGCGTTACAAGGAGTTATATAGGAATATAATGGATTCTAACGGACAAATTTTTGCTTCAGAATGGATTATAATGGGTTATATTACTCGCAATCCGTTCCAATAATTTTCCCATTCCTGTGATGTGAGGACGGGGTGATGAATAGCAAGGTAAGTGTGCGGTGTTCGCTTGGTGTCTGCCGCCGCCCTTATGTATTTCATTTTCGAACGACAACCCTCAAGATTACCTGTCGTGGACCTATGACTCCCGATTTCAATGGGTCAAGAAGCTCATTTACTTGCTCTGGTCCCGAAATTAAATGCCTTTGGTCCTGGCAGTGCGATGTTCGTTAGAGCGCCGCTTAATGACAAAGCATAGAGTGGGCTAATTTTTCTATGGCGATACGCCAGGCATGGCCCCTTCTGCCGTGATACCGTCGGCTCTCTCGTATAGCCGCAGTACCGCACAGATCGATAAAGGAACGGCCGAAAGTGTGTTCTCTATTTCAACCCCATGTCTGAGACTCAGACCCACCCACAGCTCCTCCAGTTTCTGACCCCCGGCCTCCGCTCAGTTTTGATCGAGCAAATTGAATCAGCTCTCCTAAAGATCGTTCGTACTAACTTTAATACCCAATATGCCTCCAAGGCTCCTCTTCTAGCTAGATTTCGTGACGCTATCTCTGCGCATGGTTCCACGTCGGATTTTGAGCTCGTGCATGATTTTCGACGCTGTGTCCCTCTCAGTGATTATGACGCATACAAGCCGTTCATGACTGCATTCAATGCAACACCCTGCAAGGAGGCCGAAGTTGAGAACCTTTTCGCCCCAGGACTTCCCTATCTCCTAGCCATCTCGAGTGCAACGTCCGGAAAGGAACCCAAGATCATTCCGAAGTACTACCCTTCTATCCCTGCCACGTCCTTCGGAGAAAATTTAGTAGCTGCAGTATTATTTTGTGGCTACCGCGAGCTCAAGAATGTAGAACGAGAACCTGGTCAGATAGTCAAAAAGATTCCCGTTTCTAACGGATCTTCTGGCACATTACACTGTATGCTAGGATGGACTGATATTGGTGAAGATCACGGCCGAATGTCTGCCATTCGTGGGTGAAAACATGTTTACTCCGCGCTTGTGGTAACTGATCACACCAACAGCCCCCGGTCTTGTCGCGCCCTTCGCAGCGTGTATGATCGCCAACCATAAATCATTTTTGATGATACACGCGCTCTTCATTCTCGCACGCCACGACATTGATTGTATTCTTGTCACATTCTCGACATTATTCTACGACCTGTTGCAATTCTTGGACGAGGAATGGGATATGTTTTTATCTTGCATCAAGAGCGGCACGGTACCTGCTCTACCAGGCGTGTACGAAGTACATTCTCATTTCAAGTAAGTAAGTCATCCATCTCCTCGAGTAGCCCAAGTAAAGCTGAGTTTGAGCAGGTCAATTTCCATGCAAATCCGGAGCGTGCTGCAGCACTTTCTGAAATTGGCTCTCCATTCTCGCGTGAAGGATGGGCTGGACACGTTTGGCCAAAACTCAAAGTGATAGGTTTTGCATGGAGTGGTCCATTTGCCAGCGTTCTCCCAAAGGCAAGAACATTCTACTTTTTCTCGTTGCGCTGCGCTAATTCTTACATTTACATCTAGATAAAGTCGATTATCGGACCAACCATCACCATTCATCCACATAGATACGGATCGTCAGAGTCCACCGTCGGCCAACCCTATCGACTAGATGACATTCATAGATTCGTTCTTCGAAGCAATGATCTCATCGAATTTTTGGATGTGACCGCCGAAGAATCACATGAAAGCCTCCTCCAAGCAGTGGGCCGTCTTCGTTCTGCAATCCAAATGGTGCTAAACGTCCACTGTTCTATTTTTTTTCAAGTAGGAACTGGAATCAGGAAAGCAATATGAAATCATGTTGACTACGAGGGATGGCTTGTGGCGTTATCGCCTGGGCGATATCATTGAGATCGTGGGGTTCGACCCCGGCAATGGTTTTCCAATTTGTGTGCTTTCTGGCAGAAAAAGGTGTGTTTACTTTGTCTGCCTCCATGGGTGAAATGTTCATTGCATATAACATTAGCGTCTCGATCCGTTTAGCGGCCGTATTGATACTCGACAGTGACATCATATCTTCCATTCAGGCTCTCAGTCCGGACATCATTCATGTAAGCGAGTTTACCACAGTGCCCGACATCCGTCAATCCCCCGAAACTGTTGGGTATTTGATCGAGCCCGCAGGAGCCCTTGGTTTGTCCATTGAAGTTTCATTAAACTATACATTGTCTAACAGCGAGGTCCAACCGATAGGTACAAACGCGCATATTGCATCTCTGAGGTTTTCCGAAGGCCTCGCAGCCGTTAATAATGAGTTCGGAACAGTTTTGCATGATGGGGAGGTTCGCAACCCCAGTGTACGGATTCTGAGGCCAGGCACTTTTGCGGCATTTCGTCAGTGGAAAGCAGATAAATTAAGCATCGTACCCGGGCAATTGAAGGTACCTGTCGTCCTGCTGGATGAAGCCTCCATAAAATGGATCTTGGAGAGGGTGGTGACGGAGTTATGAGTAATTTGTAGTATGATACAGTCAACAGTGATCGAGTGTTTTGATTGCAGATAAGATAATTCGCGGGATATAAATATAAACGACTTCGGGAGAGAACAAACAGAGACAAATAACGCGAGCGCGTTGAGCATGACGGAGACCATCGAGGAGGATGCGTTCATGCAGAAGCTGCTCAATGGATTGGACACGACACACAAGACAGATCAGCCTCTAAGAAAGCCAGTCCTCCGAGATCAGTCCTCCAAGGAGAATCATGTGGACCTTGCCGCG
>JBBPUC010000027.1:0-99833 GCA_038094375.1 Tubosaeta aff. heterosetosa
CTTGCCCTCGCTCCGGGAAAATGGACGCATTTTCTTCTCCTTTTGACTGACCTTTTTTTGCTTCTTCTCTATCGCCCTTTTCACTGCTTGTCTACCGCCAGCCGATGCGATGGCATCCAGGCGGGCCTGGTCCACCAGGGCTTTCTTTTCGGCTGAAGACGGAGTATGTGGACGGTGAGAGAGATCATCGTTCTGGACTCACATCGTTTCATCCACCAGCTGGCTTTTCCCTGCTTTCTCTTTTCTTTCTCTGCGTGCTTGGCAGACTGCAGTGCCTTGGACTCTATACGTTCTCGATTGTCCAGGTTGACGGTGCTCTCGGCTCTCTTGACTGCATGCTCGAGCCGCCTCACTTCTTCTTCCCGCTCCGTTCTCAGATGGGCGGGGGAGTTGACAAGCAATTTCTGCGCGCGTTTCACGTGTTGACGGAGCGTCGACAGTTCATCGCCGCGCAACCCAGTGAGAAACCCGTACTGCTGTTTGAATTTCGCTTGGTCATAGCGACCCGTGGCATGCATGAAGCGCGGGTCTCTTGGTTTCTGACAGCGATCAATATGGACGCGCAGGGACAGGTTTGAAACACGCACTGGTAGTGTGTCGTCGACAACGGCTCTGCGACGGCTGACTGGGCGTTTGGAGGTGACTTGGATAGGTCTGGAGATGGGGTGAGGGTGGAAGAGGGAGTGAGGGATGTGCGTACGCATGCTTGTTGGTGCGTTTGGCAGGCTTTGACGGATCCTTGTGTTCGGCGGGACGGTCGTCGTCGTCTGATGGGATGGAAGCGTCTGAATCGGACTCGGAATCGCCGAGCGCAAATGCCTGTGCGAGAGAGCGTTGGGCGCTCCGCAGCGCACCGAGAGGTAGGGTGGAGAGATCTGCCATGTGCCATGAGTATGGGTAGACAATGGAGTGGAGCGGGCGACTGACCGTCTTCGAGGGATCGCTTCAGTCAAGAAAAAGTGAGCGAGAGGGAAGACAGATCGTGCATGAGGTTCTCACCAGCCGGTCTGCTTCGCTTGCGCTGTGTTCGTCGTCGTCGTCGTCGTCATCGACCCACTGAGCAACCCGTGGTGCATCCTCGTCTTCTGGTTTCGGCCGAGGTCCTCTGGTGGCCATAAGTCGAGGGGTAAACGGTCACGTGGGCTGTTATAGGGCCAAACATTGAACGCGACGCGCAAACTAGCGCGTTTAATTGAGCAGCGTATTTACTATTTAGTCACAAACCCCCCTCGTCGAGCGCATGTCTCTCCCAACTCCTCCCTGCACCAGCCACCACCGCGACAAGGAATGCTACCTCCCTCGCTCGCGTGTCGTGTGGGCCCAGCAGCTCAATCAGGTTTTCACTCTGTCGCAAGGCCCCTCATCGTCAGCGCTTCGACCCTCCGCAGAACAACCCACCAAGTCCATCCTCAAAAAGCGCGACTATCCCCTCCCCCCACCAGAAGAGGAACAGAGAGAAATCACCCCAGAACCAGAAGACCCTCTGGTCGATCTCTCCTACCTTTCCAGGCCGGTTCAGCAAATCATCTCTCCACACTCTACCCTTCGTGACCTCATCGAGGCATATTCCATTCTGCATGCCCGTCTGCGAGCTGCCGTCTTAACCTCGACAGATGTGGACGCGTCTTGGCCGCTCTTCCAGCCCCTCCGCAAGAATACCCACGCCTTTACCGAGGCAGTCATTCGTGACCTTGACAACGCGTTCGTCCAACCCAAGTCTGATCCATCCCCCGAAGACGATGCTCCCGCCGAGGGTGACAAGGCTTGTGAGGACGATGACATGCCTTCTCTACTCCCATCGCCGAAACAGAGCCCTAAGAAAAGGAAGCAAGGCATGTCGGCCTCCCAAGTTAAATTTGCTCGAGATCTCTGTACGACAACTCATGTTGTTTTGCGACTGCTCAGCGCCGTATTTACATTGCCACCTGTCTATCAAATATTTGATGGTGCGTCTTCCCGACACTTGCTTACCGCAGCTGATTTAGTATTTGTAGATGCTCAATTGCGCGACATGCTTACTCACGTGTTGGCCATTCCCATGGCCGACGAGTTGCCCACTCCAAACGCACGCAAGACATGTGCATTGTCAATTTGGTTATTGCAGGTTCAGCGGCTCCCTGAAACTGTTCTGCTCCCTGCTCGGGATAGAATTGCTTTCGCTTTGCGGCGTGGCATGGAAGGCGAACTTGGCAAGGAGGGTAAGAAGGGATCGGCATGCGATGGACTCAAGGTACAAATATGTTGCATCGTGAACGCACCATTTAACTGATCTGTGGTGATAGGCCGTTCATGATTTGTCCCTCCACCAGCCCTCTACCTTTATTCCAGCCTTTGTTGAGCTCTTGCCATCTATACTCGCGAACTTGCTAGCACCAACGCTTAGCTTGCGAACTCAGGCATGCCACGCACTCGGAGGATTCGTGCTTGGTTGCGTTAACCTCCCATCATCCTCTGTCCATGCTCGCATAGCAAACGTCGTTTCTCTATTCCTTACCACCGCCCCTGCTTCGTCTCCCCGTCGGAGTCCTGCAAAGCCTGCGGTAGAACCAATTATCATTCGAACTCTTCGGACAACCCTCAATACCGTGGATCCTCAGCATGTTGCACAGGGTCCTGTATGGGCTTTAAGCGTCCTTGCATCCCTGATCGTGTTGTTGGGTCCTCAAGTTTATATGGATATTCGGCTAGCTCGCATTGTATCCGCACTTCTTTCCCTCGCTATGCGAAACAAGAAGAGCTCTGTTCGCGCTCTCGCTTCTCTTCTGTGGAGATGTATCGCATGGGCATATATTCAACCACCTTCGGAGCCATGTTCTGAAGGCGGCGAAGGCGAGGAAGAGGTGAGTAGTGAGCAGGACAATGCGCTAGCTAGAGAAAGCTTTTGGAAGGTGGTCAAGTCTGTGGTCGATATGGGGACGGGCATTTCCACTATCGCGGGGCTCCTGGGAGACGAGTGCGATGACGGGGATCGCCTGAGGAAGGCGCTACGGCTTGTCAAGGCCATGCTCGATAAAGGAGGTCAAACCACTCTCGATGCCATTGACGTCGCCAAGATTCTCACCAGCAGCGAGAACAATGGCAAACACTGGTCTCCAAACAACCTGTTGCCCCAGTCGTTGTTTTCCTCGAATCCTGGGTTGCTCACCGCCGACTACAAGTCACTCTCTAATGTTGTGAAACCGATATTCGATGAATGTCCACAGTTGAGCGATATCCGACCTTTGACTCGCGATCAACTATCTAAAGATTGGGTCTTCAATGAACTGATTGAAATCTGGAGAGCCTCTCTCGGTTGTTTGGAAGCACCTGAAGACAGCTCCTTACCGGTAAGTCCTACCAATTGCCACAATCCATCGCTCACGATTTGGACTAGTCCGAGACGCTCGCAACATGGGATGGTCTACTGAAAGCCAACGTGGCCGTCCTCCTCGGTTGTTAATTTTCATTAATTTCACCGCCGCCTCACTGATGCGCTGCTATTCAGACGCCAATAATCAAGACGGCATCATCAACTTTGGCTCTGAAGCTAGCCTTATTCTTGTAGAGATTCTCCGTGACCCACGGTTGGACCTCGCCTTGATTGCTTGTCCGACCTCTTCCAAAAGTTCACGCTTGCGGTCTAATTCTGCTATGAAACTTGGTGCCGTCAGAGAACTCTGGGCATGCATGCGAACAACCTTCCCGCACAACACGCTTCATTCGGGTGGCGCAAAGTTACTGGAATGCCTCATCAGGGACGAATCTGACCTTATCTGGGATGCTGATACTTCCCGTGCCACAAGGAAGGAGTGGGCCAAATTGTGCTCAGAGACTTTGGTTGCCTGCGACATCGAGGAATCAGAAAATTTCTGGACAAAGAGGTCACGGTCATACTCCCGGATGACGTATGAAGCTGGAGTGCAAAGTATAGTTTGGGGTTGTTTCGTGGAGACGTGGATTGCGGACCGTGAGGCGCCATGGGAGAGTGCTCCCGTTCTCCTTGGGCTTCCATTCGAGTAAGTTATCGTTTTGCCCCCCGTATCTGCGTCGTTCAACGGTCAACAGCCACCGTTATGCTTGGGAGTTGAGTAATGACGAGTTCGGTACATGGGACGGATTTCTCCGACATACGATGAACAAGGCCAGCGATAACGGGGTGGATGCCTTGCTTGTATTGGACCATGTGGCAAGTGTGGTGACGCGATCTCCTTGTCCAGGCTTTGTTTCTTTAACGCGTGTCGCCGATCTTCTGCTATCTCATTGCGAAATGGACGACATAAGGGAACTGCCTGTCAACCTCTTCCAGCTCGTCAACGAAACGCTTCTCTCGACATATCCTCCGGAGTCGCACAATCTGAAGCCCTCCATGTGGCTCATCGTATCTCTTACGCGGGCAATCGATGCATGTCCTGTGGACTTGCGTCTAAACCTGTTGGAAACAACTCAGGATGGTGTCGCCACTTGGTTATCGGACGAATTCCGCGTTTTCACGCGTGACGAATATATGCTGGATGTGCTGCCTCTCTACCAAACCGCCTTGTTGGGGATTCAAGAACTCCCCCACATGCACAAAGTCCTGGAGTCTCTTTGTCCTCTACTTCAATCGGTCTTCACTGGCTGCGACGACAAACCCCGAATTGCTAGGGATGCATTTACCGAATTCTGGACGGTCGCCACCGCCGATGTGGAAGAACCGGAAGGTGGTTGGCCAGAGGGTCTTCAGATATGTATCCCACCTGCTGCGAAGGCCATGGCGACCGATGTTGAGCCTTCCAGCGACCCTGAAGAGAACGAAGATGCTACCGTGTGCGGGCCCTCGTCCACAAAATCTGAGAGCGATTATCTTTCAAGCACCCTACCATCATCATCGCTTGGATCAAGACCTGGCTCAGTATACAACGTACGGTCATCACAGGATTCCGAGGAAGCAAAGACACCGTCAATCGTTGGCTGTCTTGGACCTGCACTATTCGGGCCACCTGTGTCAAAGTCCAGCTCAACTACAAGCCTTCCATCGTCTACCACCTGTGCTATTACGGAGCCTTGCACCCCTGTCAGAGCTCTACGATCTCCCCTTGTTACCACCCCGCCACGTCCACACAAACCAACGAGCACTCCGGAGTCCTTCCAGTCCACTTTACTCAAGCCATCTACCGGAACGTTGCCTGTTCATCCTACAACCCCATCAACGCCGCACTCCTCTCGTTCAAACACCAGCCCTGGAAAAGGGCGCGGTTCTTGGGACAAAGAAAATGTCTCGCCTCTTCCCGTGTTACATGCTTCTGAAGAGGTATACGCTACACCCACCAGGACCAAGCCCGCCTCTGTCCTCGGTAAACGCCAGATGGATGATCAATTGCCTCGAGAGAGCGCAACTAAAAAAGGCCGAACCTCATTTATTCGTTCCTCCATTGAGTTCCCCTCGTCCAGTGATAGCGATCTAGACGATGAGCTGGCAGTGGAGGCAGTCCTCTCCTCGCCCATGAAGAAGGCTCCAGCGCACGTAGAACAGCCCCCCATAACTCCGAGCGAGACCTCCCAAACCGCTATGGTTTCCCGGAAACGGAAACGCCAGCGCATTGTCATGGAGGCTGTCGTCGTTCCATCACTGGCGGACATCCGGCAACATAACCTACGGAGAAGAGCCAGTGCCGAATCCATTAGTACCGCTACGACCTCACCTGGCCTCCAGCGCTCACTATCAATGCCCAAGCTCCGCGATTCCTATGGTGATGAAACGGTGGCGCTACGGAGGAAACGCATGAGGCGTTGGGAGGACGGCAACAAGAGCTCTTCACCCTCATTGACCGCAGTGGAAGCGACGGTGATTGCGGGAAGCGGTAAGTAACCGACTGCTTGGAATGATGCGCGTTGTCTGACCGTTGGTCGCAGATGATTCCATAATACTTGCTGATACCGGAAATGAGGGACCGCGGTCGGAAGGTTCGGACGATGACCCCCATCTCGGTCAAGTGTCGCCCCGTCACCTTGCCTCACCTGCCCCACGACGATACATGAACCTTGACGACGACGAAAGTGATGACGCGCCCTCGTCCAGTCCGTCAAGGGATTTGGTTGCACGACGCCAGCAGCGTTTCGGACATGTGGTTAAAGCATATTGTAGATAACATTTTCATCTCTTCACTCTGCCATCTATTACAAACAGCATTGTTAACATTTGTATCATTTCACTGCATATCCATCATCGAGGGTAAACTTGGTCCGTCTTGACTCTACGGTACAGACAATACATAATCACACAAGGTTGATCCAACATCTACATCACGGATCGCCCATTTTCTTCCCCATCTGATCGGTCAACACCGCACCGATTTGGTGAACCAACCTCGTCGCCTGCACAAGCTCAGACAGGGGTATTTGCGATGCCCCGTCCGCAACGGCGGAATAGACATCCCGCAGGGCGTCGAGCCTCGCCGACGTCGTCTTGGCCCTGCGCAAGCACGGGCGCGGCGGGGCCGATGGTGAAATATCGCTCTGGGACACGGCTCTTGGCCAACTCGATCCAGGGGCACGATCCGGCTCATCGTCCGGCTCTGATCGTCTGGGCGAACGAGAAGACATGGCAACATAGGCGGACGTACTGCGTGGCATCCGCACCCGTGGCGAGGACACCATCAATGACTGGTCCACGTCGATCTCTGAGGAGGACAAGGTCAAGGCGCATCGGACTCTGCCGACTGACGTTACGTCCCGATCAAAGCTGTCTTCATCGCTCCCAAGCGAGGAGGGCAACGCGGGCGGTGATGTCTTACTCCGTCTTCGTGCACGCGACGAGCGTGTTTTGGGGGTAGACACGAGGCCCTGTTCGGCGCTGACGGCATCCCTACTCGCATCCGCTTCCTCCACTCCTTTCTGGCTCCGCCTCACCGCATGGAAAGTAGGTACCTGCACGCCATCAAACGCCGTCCTCTTCCTGAGCGGCACCGAATTGGTACGTGGAACATCGATCGGCGTCACGTCGCGCGTGGCAGGCTCGGACTCGAATTTGCGAGCGGCGCGAAGGGCAGCCCGCGCGGTTCGACTTCGCTTCCGAGGACCAGCGTCTGGGAAATAGGATCAGCCTTGTTGCCATCCCACAGTCATCAAGTATAGTCACCGCTTTCTGAAAGCTTGCGTTTCTGGTGCGCGCATCTAGGGACTGGAATCGATTTCTTAGGGAAGGGCGTGCTTGGTATCGCACTGCGAGGGGAGACCGATGACACACGCATCACTGATCCTTCCGGCTCGTCTTCATCCATTCGGCTGGAGTACTCCCGGAGTTGGCGCAGGACCGTTGGTTCAAGCACGCTATCTTCAAGGAAAGTGGCATCCTCCATATCGTTTGCATCTGGCCGAGCTCCAGCATGTGTAGCCTGTGGATCATGTTCGCCTGACTCTTGGTGTAAACAAGCGACAGGAAAGGGAGCCTGAGAATGATCATTCTTGGAAAAAATATCGGTATATGCACAGAGACTTGACAAGGAATCATCTCACGATACTCTCTGACTGGCCTTCGGGCGTCAATGATAGTCCATCAGCAAGATCGCCTCCATATGCGGACACGAAACAAATTAAACATGATTTGATCTTGGGGGGAAGCACATTTGAAAACTCGCTGCGACCATGATAGGTAACCCGCCAAAATGTTTCAAAGGCGAATGGGGCTGTGGCCGGCGTCGGAATGCGGGAAAAAGCAGACCCAATGAAATCCTCCGTGTCTTGGAGGGACTGAACCGACAGCGGAAGGGCCTCCAAAGTCTTGAGGGTTTCACAGTACAAGGGAACGGCCTGGAATATAAGTGTCGATGCGAAAGAACAAAAGAGAAAAAAGCTCATACCACAGAATTAAATTCATCATCGGACATGACCTCTGCACGATCCTCGATCCAAAGAGATAGGCTACTACGAAGGGTATGGAGTGTGTGTATCACTCTAGCCGGATCGGAGACTATCACATAACGGACGCTATTGAGAAGCTTCAGGGATTGTGCCAGGCCCTCCGGGGAGTGACGTGCTCGGCCATAAGAGACAGTTAGGCTGGCGTTTAGCACGGACAGAAACTCGTCAGATGGTGAAATGCCATGTTCATGAGTAGAAGTCAATATGGAACCAAGCACGGGCATGATAGACTCCCTAAAAACTGTAAACGAATTTGTACGATGATATAGAATAAAACCATACCAATTTTCGACTTCTCTCCCTTGAAATGATTGCAGAAATTCGGCAACAATGGTATGATCTCTTGATGCTATGATGGCCTTCCGAAGTACTGTTTCATATGCTTCTAATTCGGGGCTGGATAAAACCCAGGAACTGGTCTCATCAATAAAAAGTCTCGGCTACAAATCGCGACGCACCAGATCGGTATGGCAAGAAACTTTACAAGTTCCTTCCATTCAAAAGCAGATTTGGAAGAGAACGATGTCGCAACGACTCCCCAGAGTTCACGATGGCTTCGAATCACCAAATGCGGCGCCGCGAGATCATGCATATCGCGCAAGAATGACTGTGAAGCTGTCACCATGAGACTCGCACATAGCCTTCCCCACAATGTCTGAACGTCGACATCAAGTGCATGGAACCGATACCTGAGAATCGAGGTCAATATGAGCTCAGCGGACTCCTCAAGACTGAAGGAGACAAAAGCTTGCTGCATTGCAGACCACAGTTCGTCGATGAAGCTGAGTCTGCATAGTTGATCATGGACACTCCAGGATCCCCAATCTGGGTGGCTCTCGGGCAAAGGCGCCGGAGGTAAAAACTCGATGATTGTCTCGGCTGAGGATCTCAGGACTTCTGTCGTGCGGATATGGTGTCCAGACCTGAGCTGGCGCGAGTACACGAGCAATATGGCCCGCCATACACCAACGAGACTCGACTTGAGCACGGAACCACTCAGTAGCGTGAATGAGACGAACAGTGGGGTGACTTACGTTCAATTCGTCTGCGCCTATTTTGATTGCAAAATGTTTCCATGTTTCCAGCAATGTTTTGCAATACCGAGCGATCTCTGCCTCCTCAAGCCAATCCACGGTAAAAGAGACCTTAGGGATAGAGTGGACGATCGAAGGGAGACTGTCCCACTCAGCACCAATAATAGCCCCGTTAAGTAAGATCGAAGCAGGCATTTCATACATGTTCTGTGTGATTTGATGTCTAACTTGTGTATCGTTGAAAAACGCCTGAAGAAACATGAATGCCTCCCGACGGGTGTGTTTACACCCTGTTTGAACCATTGTCATGATGATGGATAATGCTTGGGATACTCTCTCGTCGCGTTCGTGAGACCGCGTCAGTGAGACCCGGTCAGATAAAATGACACTGGCAAGTGCGATTCCAATGCCTCCGTTCACCTCTTGCTTGATTGCATGAAAGGCCAAGGAAGTTACCGCTGGCTCTACAGTCTCGGCACCGAGAAGCATCCGACTGAACGTCCAGACAAGACATCTCCAAACATGGGGATGCAAGGCTCGCATTACAGAGCGTTTGTGAGTCAGTGTCATAGCGAGGGACTGAAGAATGAAACGTAGAACCATGGGTTTCTTATACAAGGTAGGGCCACAGAGAATTATCAATGAGGCGAGAACAGCAGGTGTCCATGTAGGAGGATGTGAGGACAGTTCATTAGAAAAAGCTGCACGAATGCTGCGCGAGAAACCCGTATCTTCGAAAGCTACCAGGGCGCAGTAAGATTCCAAAAAGGACACGGTATGATTGGAAAAGGTTTGCCATTTCGTTAAGGAGAGCACCGACTCCGAGACCAGTGCGTTCGCAAATTTCCCCAAGGTGATGGAAGCTTGCAAGCGGTGCTCGTAAGATTCGCAAAACGCGTTTGCAATCACGCGGGGAAGTAGTGGGGAAAGAGGCAGGAGAAATGCAGAGGGATGATGTTGTATCGTATGCGAAGTAGCCTTGAAAACCATAAGAGCAAGGAAGAAACAAGGTACACATAGTCTTACTTTGAGACCATCGAGAACAATATCGGCATGCTGTCTTGTATCATCCAAACTTTGTCGCAGAACAGAAAATATGACATCTCGCCGAGGGCCGAGAACTGCCCAGGGGAGACAATGGGAATTTAAGGCATACAATGAGAGAGGGAGCATTCTGGTTTGGTCGGGGCCTGGAAGTGAGATCTCTAGAACATCATCAAACATGGATGAGAGATCGTGCTCTGAACAAGTGAGTCGTGGAGTCGTGTGGGATGCGAGCGAACATACCGGAGAATACAGAGTAGAAGGTGGGGTATCGGAATACGGTCGCGAGCGCACGCAGAGCATGGTGGGATAGCAAGGAGGCATCTGAGACGCCTCCAAAGGATATGTGATCCAGAGGGTGGATCAGAGCGCGACGAACATCACGTCTCAACGCGCGAACGAGGTTATCTTTGTGGGTCTCGAGGAAGACAATGTCCGTCTGCAGAAGGTGCGACGTGACACGGTTCGTGAACGTCGCGTAGGCGTCGAGGAGATCGTGGACTGAAACTGGGGGATGGTCGTGGAGAGAACAAGCGAGGGTGTGTACGGGGGAGAAGAAAGGATCGTCCGTCATGGCGTGTGCCAAACACGTTGTCAACTCAAGCGAGCTTATCGCCGATGTTCCGAGCGTATAAAACCCGTCCCATCCCCATTTTCTGTTTTTCCCCCCAACGACCCACCCGCTCTTTTGATGTCCGGTCTTAAACTCATGTTGGCCTCCTTGTTCGCTCTCTTCTCTGTCCTCTCGCTAGGATTCCCTCTCTTCGTCAACGCCGTGCCTTTGAGCCCCCGGACGGAACTCATTGCATTTGGGCCTAATATCACTGAACCCCACCAGGGTGCCACATGGACTCAGGGCAGCACCCAGGTGATCGAATGGCTCACCAGCAACGTTCCCCCTGACGCCCGAAATCACAAGGTGGACTTCGTCCTTGGCCATTGGGACAATAATTCCGAGAACCTGAACCTGAGTATGTCGACTGGTTCATCTGACTACTCGGCTTCTGACTGGTAGATTAGCATTCCCATTAGCGACGGATATTCCCATCCTCCAGGGAAGGGTCACCGTCCAGGTTCGGGACGACACACCCCCTCGCAACAACTACTTTGTCGTCGGTGAGCACTAGCCCTTAATAATCACCCTATGTCCTCGCTCACTCATTCCGAAAGCGATTGGAGTCGCTGATGACACAAGTGCTATATTCAGTATTTGTGCCCAATAGACATTCCGGTAATTGGACTCTTCATGCGTGCCGGACATGCCTACAAAGACTGCCTCCTTTCGATGTGACACTTGGACCTTGACACTTATATGTATGATCCTCTCTGAACGTTACACGGACAGTACGCTTCATGTTTAGAAGAAATTTTATTACTTTGAAAAGGACATCAGTTTACTGTAACCGATACTTTCTGTCCTACGACAACTCGCATACGAGTAGAGTATGTTACAGACATTTACATACTCGATCAACGAGTACTGTTTCCTGGATGGGATCACAAGATTAGCGAGTCGTTCTCTGCTCGAGCCAGCTGGGAATGACGACATTCAAACGGAACGGAAAGTATTTGTTGTCCATACAATGCGACGAGACACTCCGAGTCGAATGAGACAAACCAAACACGAGATATGTCGTTGCATCAAAAGCCATGACGATTGTAGATTGACGCTGGTCCTTGGTAATGGCGGCCCACCCACCAATTAGCGCATTCGTATCACTAACAAGCAATTGGCACGAGGACAGGAACCACTAAATCAAACTTGAAACATGTTCCGCTTGAACGTCCTGCTCTTTCTCCGCATCCTGCGTGAAGAGGTTGTCTGGGGGATAGGCCGGTCTTGCCACTATTAACGGGTATCCATGCTCGTTTCCGCTATTTATGACGCCGCCAAACCCCACTGATATCGGGCCGCAAATCCGCCTCCGTGATCCCGACTTCGCTCTGCACTAGGGAACCAGATTCGTTTCCATCCGACGATCATAAAACATAATCACCGCTTGTCGCTTAAAGTTATTCGACACGTAGTGAGGGACGGAAGAATTTTCCGAGTGAGGGAGAACTCGGATCGCGAATCCAAAGAGGAGACACAGCACCATTGTGACGCGTGACAACAACCAAATTTCGTCAGAACTTTGCAAGGACAGCATGAAAAACCCAACGTGACACGTCAGGAACATTCGACAAATCAACCTTGTGACGCATGACAGAGTGAAAATTTCGTCTCATCAGAGTGCCGTGTGACATGTGACAGACGAGTCGATTGAAATGGTACAGTATCTGTCACACGGTGCTTTACATAACTGGGTGCAAGGTACCGTAAAAGGCAATTTCTCCATAGCCGACCATATGTCGTCCCCCCTTATCGTTTTCGTCAAACTCCAAACCAATACAAAACTCCCGAGTTCGGCCCCCATGCCCACTCATATATGTTACTGCGAAACGCGGTGTAGCTGTGCGCGCCTGGCAGGTGCATCAACCTTTGGACTGAATTTAATTTTGCTCCGTTTGGCTTGCTTAAACGCATTTCGGTCAATCAGAACGCTCATGTGGTAGCCAGAAGCACGTTATTTTTGAGCCTTTGCTGAAGATTCAGTGCATCTCAGTTTCAGTGACCTCGCTTCAAGGTATCACAGCTGAAATACAGTACAGATATCCGCGGCCGCCCGTGTCAGTCTTGGCAGCCTCGCTACAAGGCGTGTCCATCAATCGTTGCAACACAGAGCAGCCGGTGCGTGGCAGAGTATCAGCGACCGCCAGCTAGGCGAGTGCTGGCGATTATCTATCCACAGCCCAACGCGCTCCGGGCTCACAAGAAAACGATATAAGCCTATCTCGCATTCCTGGCTTTTTCACCAAAGACAACCAACAGCTCTTCACTTTTAAGCCATGTTGACTTTCAAGTTTCCTCTCTTCTCTGTCCTCCTGCTTGGCCTCCCCTGCATCATCAACGCCGCCTCTCAGAAGCGAGATGCCTATGGACCTCCTATCACTCAACCCACCGCAGATGCGGTTTGGACCGTAGGCGAATTCGAGGAGGTTACATGGGACACTAGTAGTGTTCCTGCTGATAATCAAGATAGTATTGTGGATATCCTCCTCGCCCATCCAAGCGACTCATCCGAGAACTTGGACTTTGGTGAGTTGATAAATTTCAGCCGACCCATCCGATTTCTGACCCGTGGATCAGATAACCCACTGGCATCCAGTATTCCTATCATGCAGGGGAGCGCCACGGTCTTTATCCCGGATGGTACACCCGCTGGTTACGGATACGCTGTCGTCGGTGAGTACCCGTATCTTATAATTTTTTGGGTCTCATACGATTATTCCAAAAGTGTTTGGAACTGCTGACAACCTTGGCCCCTCGTTCACTATTGTTAATTCGGGGTAGACGGTTCAGTATTCGGCGCTTCGGCTGATCGTGATAACCTCCTTTTTACGCTCTGACAAATAGTCAATTCATATTTAAACGAAGTTGTCTTGTAACACCTGTCTTGAACATAGCTGACACTAGATGTGTTGGAAATATTATGTGTTCATGATTACCAAGTATTGGTCAAGGAGAGAAATACGGTTAAGTAATGTTGCTTCGCCTGACATTAGCCTGAGCCTCCCGCAACGATATAGCGATGTCCGTGCAAATCTCACTAGTCATGCATCATGGTTCGAAAAGGCGTTGGGATATCGTATCTTCGCCCCTTTGGCACGGTTTCGTGCTCGATTCTCCGAGCACAAGCCACACACTAAGATGTTTCTTCAGCGCCAATCATCCGCAGAAGCCAGAGAATGGGTACTGCTTGGAAAGCCAGCAGCTTCGAATGCGGTACAAGTTATTCAAGATGCCATTCCAGCCTTAGCGCACCTGCCAGTTGGCCTTGACTTGGTAGGCTGTCTTTTTTACCTACAGGCAAGAGGGCCTGACTTCGTGAAACCGTGGCGAGCTGTTTTTGTGACCTTTTACCGTCGTTTTGTTGAGCACTAAAGAAAGCAGATCAAAAATACGTCAACTCAACGTTTCCGAGCCGCAACTCTAGCCGTTAGCAATGACGTACCTTGCTGAGCGGGGCACGGGCGCCGAGTAACCTGCCATCCAACAAGAGTTGTCAGTGCACGCACAAGATCGCTTTCGAATCTATCAGGGCAGAAATACGAGCACAACACCTGAATCAGACTGTTGAAGGATTTGGAGGATGGTCACCTGGCAGCCACGAGCATGTAGCTCGAGTTCGTTATTGACTGACAGATGGTGATGGGAACGCGGGTGCGAGGTTGTGTCACCGGACCGACCACAAGGTCGTTGAACACCAACAATCCCAAAGATGAAACAGGAGAGGTACGCGGGAACTTCGATCATGCTGGCCTTGTTACTGGCTACTTTGAGAAAGCACTCTTAGAACGAACACCGATTGATGGCGCTCATAGCACAACATAACTTTGAGAGAAAGATTACGTGCTTTCCGGCACGTCATAAGGCATTGAACATAACATACATGGGGGTGTTAGATTCCATATAATTATATTCATTGGTCAAATGATGATCACTGGACGGGATGACAAGGATCCGGCTAATCTTTTTTCGCTTGAACGTTAGCCTGAGCCTCTCGCAAAGATCCAGTGATATGTCCATACGAATCCCACATCAGCCACAGGGGAATAACGACCCAACTGCGGCCAAGGAGATTGTCAATCATACCATAGCAAATAATAATATGACTTACACAAGATTCATAAACTTTGGTTGAGTGACATTTGTGAGCCTACCTAACCGTCGATATATTCAAACTTACCACAAGATAGACCCAGAGATGGAGAGGGTTAGAGACGTTCAAGCTAGGGCTTCCAGTCAGCCATTCAGGGCAGAATGTCATCCACCTGAGTTATCAATCTGTCAGCTGGGGTAAGGTAACAAGACTAGAAGTGACCTACCCTCCATACAGCTCAGCAGTGCACAATACAATAATCCAGTAGTGACGGGCAGGGTCATTCTTAACAATCCGGGTAAGAACATAGCAGCAAAGAGGGCCAACGCCGAGCACAGTCAATAATTCAAGGGATACGACCGTTGGGTCCGAAATACCCCAACGAGAATCTGCCAGAGTATACTCTCTCCCTGGTATTGTGCATAGATATTCAATACGATTACTCTACTAGCGCCAAGTAATGACTCACACATTTCCGCAAAGCAACCCGTACTGGTATTTACAGACCTGCCAAAGGTCGAGAGGTAAAGAAAAGAACCCTCAAATACAAAGTGTATTAATGCATCAAAGGCCTGGATGACTGTAGTTTGACACTCGGCGCTTAAAGTTGCACCCTACTCACCAACCAGATGAAGGTATACTTGTCCTGCCACCGTGTGTTTTTGGGTAACAAGGTATTAGCACAGACGAAGGAAAGAACAGCGACGGCGCCGACTCCCGCGAGAGAAACGGCGGAGGTTAAGGTAAAGGCTGAGTTGAAGGAGCTCATGGTGGTGGTTCGAAAGAGCCGTTTAGCCGAACGCTTCATTTGTGTTACATTTTGTCATGGTTTCATACTCAATTCTTCACAAAGCCTACGTCAAAATTTTCCTTCACGCCGCCAAGCATCCACACAGGCCAGTGAATGGGGTGTTACTTGGAAAACTGGCCTCAGATGTGGTGATCATCCGAGACGTCGTTCCACTCCTCCATCATTGGACGAGCCTTAGCCCCATGATGGAGATTGGACTGGACCTTGTGCGTCGCTAATTGACCTGGTCGACTCCTGCTGTACTTTGTGCAGGCAAAAGGCCATGCAGAATCTCTTGAACTTTCACTGGTCGGATATTACCAGGCTTGCGAGAGAGTCGACGATACGGCTCTAGCACCCGTAGGAGAGCGCGTAGCCGAGCAGATCCGAGCTCAGTTTAGCGATGCGATTGCATTTGTGGTAGAAATATTGTCTGTCCTTTGCTGTCCCATCTCACTGTGGTTGTCAGATCGATGGTGATGCGTTGGGATCGGGCGAAGCGGCGTTGATTGTGAGTTAGCTTCGTTGGAATATTCTGCTGCTCATCACTTTTCTAGCCGTATCTCCCCCAGTCTGGCTTGACGGCGTGGCGCCCACAAGCATTCCAACCACCGGCGTTCACTACAGGTGCGCGAGTCACGTTAGCGAACTTCGATTCGCCGTCGCGCGCGATATCGTTGGTCAGGGATGACCATTTGCACCAAAAGTTGGGAGATTTTGATGATCATTTGGAGGATGTGACGATAGACTGGTTGAGGAACAATGCATGTAACATCCCTGATCTCTGATTATGATAGCACCGCCAGCCTTAACTCTGTCTTTTACCTCATCCATGGCTGCGTCGTTGGCATTGCGAGCTACTCTTGTACATTGTCCTGCTCTAGGAAAAGTGGATATTCTGCACGACTATCTCCTCTGTACGGCCAGTTGCCCCCATCATATCTCACCGTTTAATTCCTGCCTGTCCAGTGACTGATGACCGTGGATTTATCACCCACCTGTCTCCGTCGACTTCACAATCCTCACAGGCATACATTCACCAGCATCCGTCTTGCGTCAAAAGTCTTCCAGCGGGAAGTTTTCTACTCCCCACCTTCTGCGACCTGCATCTCCATGCCCCCCAATTCATGTATCAGGGAACCGGCCTCGACCTCCCGCTCATGGAATGGCTCGACAATTATGCCTATAAAGCTGAAGAAGGCCTTGACAAAGACCCAGATCTAGCCACCAAAGTATACCGTCGGCTTGCCCAGCGCCTGATAGAAGTTGGTACTGGTGCCGTTTTGTTGTTCGGCACGATCAAGACGGAAACAAAGTAAGTGGTCGAGTTCCTTCTAACCCTTTGATGGACTCAAATACGCAGCCTCATTCTCGCCCAAGAGATGCGAACCGCCGGCTTGCGGGCGTTCGTTGGCAAGCTGTCCATGGATAAATCATCGCGGCCAACATATCAAGAGCCCAGTGCAGACGAGTCATATAAATCTGCCGAAGAGTTCATACGTAGATGTAGAGCCTCTACGGCTTCATTGGAATCACACCGAAAGCTGGTGGAACCTGTTGTCACCCCCAGATTTGTGCCGACATGTTCCGACGAGTTGCTTGCTCGGCTGGGGAAACTTGCCGAAAAGGAATCGACGCGGGTCCAGAGTCATTTGGCTGAATCGTTTGGCGAGGCAAAATGGGTAAGAGATGAGCGTCAAATCGAGGATATCCAGGTTTTCAAAAAGGTAATGGCGTCTTCTTGCGTATAATCTATATTCATCGGCAGAGATATAGCATAGTCTCTTGAAAAAAGGCACCATTCAAGCGCACTGCACGTTTCTGAGCTCAGAGGAGCTCGAGGAGCTCATGTCTAACCAAACGGCAGTGGCTCACTGCCCCTTGTCCAACATATACTTTTCAGAAAAGCCTTTCCCGTTGCGCGAGTCCCTAGACAAGGGTGTGTCGATTGGCCTCGGCACGGATGTTGCAGGAGGGTACAGCATTGACATACAAAGTAGCATGAGGCATGCTGTTGCGGTTTCCCGCATGCGGGAAGGGGATCGTGCACTCAAAGTGGGTGAAGAGAATAAGTCACTCGCTGTTGAGTGGAAGGAAACACTGTTTCTCGCAACACGCGGTGGTGCATTGGCACTTGGTCTCGAGAACGTCGGAGAATTCAGAGTCGGGGCGTCATTTGATGCCCAGCACGGTAGGTCTAATGATTATGGACCATGGCCACTGAGTGATTTGGTTCAGTTCGAGTCTTTGACTGGGAGAAAGAGACGGGAGTTGGTGGACTCGACTTCTTTGGTCTTGATTCTAAGCTGCTTACGGTAGACATGATTGAAAAGTGGTGGTGCATGGGAGATAACCGGAACCGGGCCGGAGTGTGGGTACAAGGAAACCGGGTAGGGTGATTGTTTGCGTATGTTTGTCGCTAATGGCATGTAATTGATGTGCGTGTTCTAATCGCATTGCACGAACATGTGTGATACTCCACCCACCTCGTCGCCGTCCAGAAGCGGAACGCCCCGGCTTGTCATCCCCCACACAACCAGATACGGGCCCCCTCTGTCTCATGTGCCCTCCGGAGCGCAGTCACCCTGTATCCAGCCAGCGACTGGCCTCGAAAGCTCAGCATCGTCAGTGATTAATCTTGATATTAGTGATGGAATTTTAGTGCACGATGTCGATGCAGAGGTAGAGACAACTACGAGCGAAGAAACCACCGCGGTTGGTCAGATAGACGATGTTGCGGACGAGGAGTCCAGGAAGAACCTGCGCGATCACTTGAGGCGCACCTTGAACAAGAAAGAACACACAGGTATTTCGCGATCAGTACACCACCTTTGTGTCTAAAAATGCGTGTTTAAGACTTCCACCCGCCCAAACCTATGCCCTCCACTTTCGCCGAGGCCCCAACTATTGGTCCGTGACTAAAATCTATCATCGTCTTTGCTTTACCCTGATCTTACTTCAAGACGGTTCACGTGAACCCTTCAAGCCAAGAGAGTATTTTGTTTTGACTGATGCTGGAAAGCCTGTTTTCATTGGGTATGTCGCCGTCTTCAAATATGATGCCAAAACAACCAACAAATTCAAAGTGGATCCGCAAACGAACATGAACTCTCTTCTACAATGGGTATCATCCAGGCTTTAGTCTCTGTTTTCATTGATGACGGAGATAAACTGCGATGTATAAATGCTGGCCCTCTGAGGATCACTTTCCTACTTCGTCCACCGATTTACTATGTGTGCGCATCCACGTGGGGTGAACCGGAGTCAGTGGTGAGTACGTTGCGCGTGGTTTTGCAATGTTTTCACACCTCACTGCGTTCATCAAAGCAAGACACGATCTCATCTAGAATATCTACATTTGCAAATACTGAGCATCGTCACAGCTTCTCAGCTGCGGCGGATATTTGAACGACGGACAAATTTTGATTTGCGCCGTTTGCTGAATGGTGCCGATTTCCCATCCATCATATAGAACTGAATACCAACCCCATCGTAGGCACGGAACCTTTTTTATTTTCCTTGCTTAAGCGACTGGAACTGGACCTTGCGATGGCGACATCTTCCCTGCACTGTCTTCAACTGGACCCAGGTCTGAGATCCCGAGTTGCTGACACGCTGGTGCCTATAACGAAGATGAAGGTATGTTGCGAACCGGACTAGCTTCTGGACTCATCAACTATCAGGATACCCTTTACATCATTCTCGTCGCCAACGCACACGTCATCACTCTTGTGCGGCCAAAAAAGCATTCCATACATCCGACGGGTTTGTCCCGATACCTTTATGCCCTTCGATTTATGAACGTCTTCATTAGACATCCACATCATAGTCAATACTATCCACTCACCTTCGATATTCAATTCACCCGCTGCAGCATCATGGATTCCCATATGCCTTCCAAAGTTCAATCCTGCGGGTTTTGTAAATGCCTATATTACATTTCTACGCAAACCAGAACGGAGCGAGGGCGATGTCTCAAATGCTGAATCTGCTGTTTTGGACGGTGTGCGTGGTCACCTGAGTGAAAGAACAAGTGATGCTGTTCAGCAAGCCGGTCAGCTGGACACGGGCATTGGTCTAGTGTGCATTAGTGGAGGGGGTGATTTTGAGACGGTTCGAGGGTGGTGCGACGCTGTCACTGAGGTGCGTAATTTGTTTCTCTTTTTTTCCTCACGATCACATTTTATCTGGCAGAAATTGAACTCTAGTGGTCTCCTCAATTCGTTATCGGATGCCATGAACGCTGGGAAAGCACAATACTCCGTTTCGCAGCTTGGGATACCGGGATTGCGACACTTTATATACAAATCCAGACCTCACGTTCAAGTCACGTTTCCGATCTTCGAGGATCCTTATGAGGAAATCGAGGAGAGGAGAAGGTAGTGTCTACAGCTTCGCGCCTTTGGATCTGCTCATTGTATTTGACAGAATTGTCACCTTGTATCAAGTCGTGTACGACACGATTCACGCCAAGTCAGGTCAAAGTGGCCCACTCAAGCTACAGTACATCCGGACAGAAAAGGAGACCCTTATGGGATGGGTATGTCACCTTTTTTGATCTGCACACCTGCATAGATGGTTCCTAGATAACACAACCGTTTGAGCTGTACATTGTATTATCGCCGAGATTACCCAAGACAGCGGTCATCAACGCTGCCAACTCGGTTACTCGGTGGGTGAAAAAGGAGGAGGGGAAGTTGTTTTTGCGAGACGCTCCAGTGTTTTGAGAGGTTAATTCGTACTATCACGTGACGAATGTAGAAGCATTTGAAATCCATTTTTTGTCGAACCGAGTGTCTTCCCAAATGTCCTTTTTATTGCAATCCCCGCTGTGGCGTGTTAGCCAGTCCTTTGCGAGGTCCTTTCAGAACAAGGCAGCTCTCAGACCCGCACCATCCCCACAAGGTGTGGTCACTGCTTGCAGAATGGACGCCAATGCTGACGGAAGTGACCTAGGCGACATTACTACCCCTCAGGCCTTTTTGCGTGCAATTGGGCGATCTGCAGAGAAAAAGGTGTCTATAGACAGCTGGGACGCATTCTGGCATACCTCGGGATGTGATCTGAAGAAGGCAGGGGTCGCAGTGAAGGATCGAAGGCAGGTGCAAGATTGGCCAAGCCACATTTACTTATGTATTACAGATACATTCTCTGGTGCATGGAGAAATATAGGCAACAGATGGCTGTGGAAAACTTTGCGCACGAGGCTCAACCCAAGAAGAAGATACGGGGGTGAGCAGACTAATCAACTGCGCGCGCAGATACTGACTCGACCAGTCGTGGGCCGCGGATTCAGCAAGGCAAGCTGATACGGTCGCGTCGCACACGGTAGGAAATGATGTAGACGTGTGTACAGGAATATTCATGGCCCGAGTCGGCGTAAGGTTGCTGTGTGATATAATGGGCTGTGTCAATCTTGGTAAGCACGTGACCGGACCACTTTACAGAGTCACATTTCTCACGAGGCGCCGAGTTGCCGGGCTGTTGCGGCCAAATACGCGGTGTTCCGTTGCAACAAGGCTGCCTCGATGTGACTTGAATCGAGGGTACTACGTCGGAGTTACCACAAAGAAACAAAAAACGAGGTCGGCAACGCGGGCTCAAAGACATGAAAGAAAGTGATCTCAGAACCTATTTAACCGTATCCCTCCTTTCATCTCCCAAAAATCCCCTTTCACCATGGCTTCCACCATCTATCGTCGCCAGTCTATGGCGCAACTGTATGAGAAACTCAGGGCCCAGGATGATGACGACGATATGGCTTGGCTCGCTCAATATAGCCCCGACGATAAGTTTGATGAGCCCTATGTACCCCCAGCTCCGAGCCCCCCGTCTTTGTCCGCCATTTCCTCCGTCTCCGCCGTTTCCTCCTACTCATCCCCATCGCCCACATCCGATCCTACTTTTGGTACAGATTCGGGTGACGAATTCTTCAATTTCGACTCTGACTCTGACGTCGATCGAGAGCCCATCTCATTTGAGTTATCCTATGCGGAGGTTGATGCATCCCCGGATTCTCCTTTGATCTCGTACGTATCCCTCGTATCTCCCTTTGTGCAACGCGTCTGATAGACTAGCAGTGATGCCGAAGACTCCCCTCCCACGACGGAACACTCTGATCCCCCATATCTTCCACCAGCGCGAGAGCTCTCGGCCTCCCCTCCTCGGTCGAGATCCACACCTCCGTTGGCTGAGTACAAGGTGTCGCCTATGCCCATTTTTTCACCTCTCTCCATCGCCCCACATACTTTCCCTCGTTCCACTCGGAAGTCGTCCACAGGAACGCGTTTACCTCTCGTGATCCATGACACTGATGATGTGTACTCAGAGAGCGATGGTGATGGTTCCGAAGATGAGTATGTTCCATCGCCCACCTCGGGCTCCAAGAAACGGCACAGATCTGCACGATCTGGACCTTCCTCATGTCGAAAGCGAAGCACTCAAGGTGCGCTCCGCACGCAAATTCGTCATTCCCCGCACCCCCGAAACGTGCAGGCGACCCCAGGACTTCTGACTACGAAGAACAACCCGTGGGCATGCCCCCACTGCAAGTGGGTACAGCGCAACCACCGTACACCAGATCTCAAGCGTCATATCCGTACTCATACCCGTCTCCAACGTCCCGCGCAATGGGTTTGCTGTGGTGTTCCTTTGAGCGACGCCCACTATTACGACATCCCTGTAGATGCCGAGTCTTATGAATGGGGGGGTGAGGAGATGATTGGGGGCTGCTGCAAGGAATTCAGCAGGCGCGATGCTCTGAAGCGCCATCTCGATAACGAGCACATTCATTGCGTGGGGAACTTTGCCGCATTCGCTACTATCTGCGAAGAAGACGTTTAGATGCATTTGTCTTTTGGTGGGTAATAACAGATCAACTGATTATCCACTTACTTATGATTCGACTCTGCGCCAGATCTTTTCTTTTTCTTTTTCTCCTCTTCTTCGTTTATGACCTCTTTAATGATCGGCCTCTTGATACCGATTTAATCGTGTACCAATACCTTGCGTCGCTCAGATCCTACAATACCCTCTCAACGCTGGGAGAATGTACCAATAGAAACGAATGACAATACACTCTGATTTTGATTCAGTGCGGTCGGTTATCTCGTCAGTGCCACTTTTAGTAAGAGTACGCGACGCGTTGATCAGTCAACAACGCCAACCAGCGCGTCAAGCCAGCGTTGCTCACGGCGCACGGCGACCACGACACAATGCCCGCAACGTCCTCAAACTTGAATGACCGATTTTCTGTCGGGCCTCAGCGAGTATTATCGACCCCTTCTGCCTCCCCTTCTCTCACGCCTCCCGACCGACCACCCACAAAGCGACCTCGTTTCAGAAGCACACCATCCTCATGCGTATCCGCCACTCCGTCTAACTCGACCGATTTGACGTCCTCTGCCGACGTGGATTCAGCGCGCAGAGCATCCACTCTTCGCGTTCTAAACGTCTGGGCTCAACTCGCTGAGCGGTATAACAAGCGTCTCGACGAGGACGACATTCTCGATCTCTACAGCGGCACAATCGTAAAGGACCGCGGTGTGTGCAGGGCCGCATCCAGGGAGTACCACTTTGGTCACATTGCCCACCCGGGTGGGGACCAGGATCCCGAGGGTGACCAGGACCAGGAGGAAAGTGAGCAGGATGAGGACGATGATGAACTCAATGGGCTTCCTCTTAGTGAAGCCACAGACGACGACGCTCCTATCTCGAAAAAGGAGCTGCTACGCGGGGTGCCACCTCTGTCAGTCACCACGGACGCGGAAGACCTCAGAGAGTTTTTGGAAGCAGAAAAGAGGAGAAGAGAGCTTGCGGGTGATGAAGAGGATGAGGATTTGCCTTTAGATCGACTATTTGCTATGAGAAAGGCGTTGGAAGAACAGTCACAGGAGGAGACTGCGACCACGACTCCAGCCAACGGCGAGGCGAGCACAAATCGCACCTCGGAACCCCAAGTGGACGACACCCTCCGGCGCCCTTCTCGTGTTCCACCGTCGGATGACGAGTCAGAGGACGAACTCGGTGTTTGGGTGCATGACGAATCGACCGCTGTCCATCCAGTCACTCGAGTCGAGTCTGATCCAGAAACGCACGAGCATGACGAGAGACCGGAAGTCATTGAGCTCACGGACTCGTCCGATTCGGATAGAGAATTTGAAGCACTGTTAACGCGTCCTGCTCGTTTCGTCAGGCCGCCTGTTCCGCCTCAAGAGGTCAAGCAGCCACTCTATTCGCCTCCGGACAGCGGACGCGGAAGGTCCAAGTCACGTCCCCGCCCCACGCCTAAAATAAAAACGACGGTCGAGGTAACACCCAAATCTGAGGGCCGACCCCGTTCACCCCTCATGCTTCAAAAACCTCAGGTCGCCCTTTCTCGCAGAGACAAGGGGTCTGTCTTGAATGAAACAGATACTGATGGTACTGATGACGATGCGTCAACACGGGAGGTGATCCGCCTAATATCTTCGGCCCACAGGGGGAAAGGCAAGGAAGTTCAGACATCCGTAGACGATAACCGTCAAGAAAAGACCCCCAAATCCCTTGGAGTGGCAGCTCGAGGTCGGAAGCGGAAACGCATCGTATCCTCAACAAGCGGCGGTCCTTTGTCGCCATCTCCAGGTAGGTGTTTTCCCATTGCACCCCTCCTGTCCCTAAGCTCGAAAATTTCGAACTCATAAAAACAACAGATCAAAAAAAGAGTGCCCGGCGCCCCCGCGAAAATCAAACGTCTCGGAGCCTTGATGTGCTACCCCAACCAGACGGTCCCGAACAGACATTGATCCAAGACCCATCTACTTCTTGTGGGTTGCGCTTCAAGGAGCAGCTTTCCTTCACTTACTCTGTTTCCGTTCTAGTGCGAACCAAGCCCACTTCTCCACGTCGTTTGCGCGCATTCTCCGTGTCCAAAGTTCAGCGACCTACTTCATCCGCGTCAGCTTACAGATCCCCTGAGCCTGAGCTAATCCAACCAACCTCACACATCCACAACTCTAACATGGCGCTGCCTCTCGATTCACCCATCCCTGTTACTCATTCTTATCCCCAGCAAGATCCTTTATCTATGTTCTCTTCTCCGAATCAAGCAACCCCAGGGCCTTCGCAACATAGTCATCTACCACCGCCCTTGAATCCCGCGCAAACGCAGCAAGCACACTACCTTCTAGCACAAGCGATGCAACAACTCTCCTACCTTTTATCTGTGGTGCCTCCTTATCATGCATATCCGCCTTCTCCAAGACAAGCGTGGCACCCTCAGCCTCAGCCACATCCTCCTCCTCCACTTGCTATCTGTAGCACTCCCATCGCTAGTCATACTCATGGCATACACCCTTATCATACACCGTCATCAACTATGTCTCATTCTGAATTGCCACCATCGTCCCCAGTCTCTCCTGTAGAACGTTCCCGAGATCGAGGACGCAGTAAATCTCACGCAAGGCGAGTATCCTTCAAAAACAGCGACGAAATTCCCGCTAGTCGACAACATAGCGTCCCACCTGAAATCCACCATAGCGAACAGAAAAAACGTACGCAGATTCTCGAGGGGAAACGAGAAGGGAAAGACAAGGCAGCCGACGATGCCTTTTGGGAGGATCGGGAGGGTCCGAGGGGACGAACCCCTGGACCGCCCAATCGTAAAAAAAGAGATGCGTCACGGGGAAGGTCACTCAACCGTCGATAGCAGAATATCTATCTTGGATGATGTAGACAATGTCTGAGTTACATTTAATGCCTTGGGAACGTTGGCTGCGAGCGGCGTTTATGCTTCGTGTTAGATACCTCTACACCCGCGCGTGCAACATAGCGTCCAATATGGATCCTTCCAGTATACCCCGTATCACAAGCACTGTACGAATACCTTTTTTCTTCACTGGGCTAGGTTTCCGATGCCAAATACTGGTAGGAATTAGCGAGAATCGTCAAGAGCGACAAAAAGCCATGGCAAGGTAGTCATTATTAACGTCGCAACGCCATCTACTCAGCTAACGGGATGTAGACTATCTCGTTGTCGACGTCCGCGACAGTGATTGGAAGGGAGGAAACATAAAGGGATCATACAATCTCCCTTCTTTGAAATTTGAGTCAGGCGTCGACGAACTCGTCCGTAAGACCAAGGACGTGCCCTTGGTGGTCTTCCACTGTAAATTCAGCCAACAGCGGTGCGGATCATGTTTTGCGCATCTAAGCTCGTCCTTGATCTCATCCATTACTCAGTGGGCCAGTTGCTGCTGCGGTGATTCTTTCGTGGTGCAGGGGTGGCATACAACTAAACCAACCATGATAGCTTTACGATGGAAGGCGGTCTCGCCAAGGAGATGAATACAAGAACAAAAAAGTGCTTGTTCTCCAGGGAGGATTCGATTTATTCGCTAGTAACTTCAAGGTCCATGGCTTCAACTGATGCTACGGCTGGGCGCTCACTGATGTTTATTACAGGATGATCCTGAACTAGTGGAGAACTGGGACGAGAATGTAATAATTTGGTGACAAATTGCTGAAGCTTGTTGGGAATTAGGTCGGCGCGAGGCAGTTTCGCCGGCTCATCAAGCTGCCTTGGAGCCCTCTGAGGTTTCATACGTTGATTCTTTCTCCTTGACGAATCGTTTGGGCATCTCCTCTACCACCCTTGCCACTCTCCGACGTTCGGCTTCCACGTTCTTTTGGCAAATTGTCCTGGAAGGTGTGAGCTACTCGACGTCAACTCGGTCCGTAGACACACACCACGTTCCTAGAGAAATTACCATGAAAGTTCCGACTGCCCAGTTAGAGGCTGCGAATGGGCCTGTATCGAAGATCAGTTGTGAGGGTGCGCACCATGCGATAACGAGCCAACACATACTGGTGCTCATTGCTCGAATGAATCCTATTCCCGCGCCGCTGGCAATTCCGCTCAGCAGACTGTTCCGTGCGCATGGCATCTCTGGGAGCCGTTGAAAGTCATCGACTACAGATATTCGCTAGCTTTGCAAGTCGTTTAGGTTCTCTGCACCTGTCAAAGGATAACCCGAACCTTGAATGCGATCCATAGGTCTTGCAAGTAGTTGCCAGTGGTTTCTGTCTTGTAGATTGGTCGTCGGGGGCCTTCAGAAGGCTCTCCCGTTTCCGAAGTTGATGGGGCATTGGCAGACGACATCAGGTGTGCAAGTAAAGCTAACTCGCTGGAAGCCGGGTTGAAGTATATGCTCACGTGCCACCGAAGGCGTCCTAAACTCGTTACTCTAATTCCGCAAGCCATCCATCCATCATACAACGCGTTGACCCGAATAAACCGTGGTGACGAGGGCAGTCAAACATATTTTTCACTTGTTCCATTCCGTACCTCCGAACGATGCTCTGGTTCGAGGGCAAATAACATCGCCCAGTACGTGACAGCCAGGTATCTCCCTTCATACCAATGGAGGGAGCTGTTGAGAGGATTTTAAGCGAGAGCTTAGACCGCTCTATGGCGTGCGCGCAAAGTATGTCATTAGTTTACTGTGAATCAGCTATTTTATATTGGGGTTTTGTTCTAGACTACCAGCGAGGGCAATACAATCCATTGGAACGACAAGGACCAGTATTTGTTGGCCTATTGCTGCATTTTCACTGTTGGTCTTACAGGCCCATTGTAGCCTCTAACCAAGCAGTTGAAGCTGGATCCGTAACGATTGGTCTGGGAATGTGGTATGCGTCTACGCAACGTTGACCAGCGGTCCGCTCTTTCCAGGGCGATTTGCCAAAAGAACAGCTAAACGTCAAAGAGCGGCAATGATGGTAACGAAGATGCCCCAGCGATTTGTTAAGCAGAAAGAGCCAGCGGATGAAGTTTCTCAGCGGTCCAAGCCGGCCGGCTGGTTTTCTGCTTCTCCTCGCTTCGCTGCTTATTGGACCGGGTTGGCTAGACGGGAGCCTCTTACTGGGTTCTGGCACTTCTTTCGCAGCCGTGTATGCAACAGCGACATTGCTCCATTTTGAGCCATAACCAGCCATGTTGATAAAGTCTCTTGACGACTTTGCAGGCGGTTGGAGATTTGACTGGCGCAAGCGCCCACTCCCGTCATCCATCAATCCCTGGTCCCTTAGAATATTGCTGAAATTTACTGCTATGCGTTGGAACCGAGCATAAAGGGTGCGCTAAGACCATCCATAATCCATGTTAGTGATATATGAGCGCTTGCGCATAGGCACTTCGTCTTGTCCCCGGGAAAGAAGACTTTTAGATTTTTACGCTCGCTGTGGCGTCTCGGAACAAGAAAAAGGCGGAAACGCGGCACTGACTCGGTCGTATGTTGCCACGGATGTTTATGGCCCTTATCATGGTGCTGGCCGGAAAACGGCAAAACTTCGAAACCTACACCATCGTGTGGTAATAGACACGCTCTCCGATGTTTTCGTGTCATTCCTCCATCCTGTGGCGTCTATATGCTGGATACTGGAGAGTCACTTTTTTGTTCCAAATAAGTCTTGAAACATGTTTCCCTCACCGCGTAGGAGGCATAACTGCGAAGGCGAGCATAGATGGTCTTTATCTTTCTGTTTTATCCACACCATAACTTACAGCCTACAATCTGCTCTGGAGTTTCTCCGGACAAGTGGCTAGTTATGTCGTCTGTTGTTTACATCTCCAGCGTAAGATCTATTCCGACGATCCGATAAACCCCATCAGCTCTCGACTTCACTGCGATTATGGTGAGCAATTCTTTGCATCTGTCCTCCCACTTTCAATTCGCGTAACATAACATTTCCAAAAGAGGTTTAGGTGTAAGCCCGCCGTCACCACGATCTCGACACTATGCATATGGCGGACCATCCTAAGAGTATTCACTCATTTCTTCCCGTATCTTTGCTCGTTCGCTATATACTACGCTCGCACACGTTCTCCTTCTGCGCGAGTGCTCTCTAGTGTAGTCCGTCAACGGACGGACTTCCACTTTTTTTTGAACGTGCAAGAGCGTACTCGATCACGGCGGTAACACGCAGCCAACCTCGGGCTGTGGCACCCGCTGTCGACGCTACCAACAGCAACGTTGAAACTAATACCGCCGCCAACGTCAACAGCACCTTGGTTCCCGAAAACAACACCGCCGCTGTCACAGATGCGCCCACAAACCATGATACCGAAACCGACGCGTTTGATGAGATAGTCGTTCCCGCCGCCGAATTTGACGATATAGTCGATCTCGCGACCGACACCAACGACTCTCTATATGATGAATCACCTGGTCTTCTGATACCTTCGAGTCAACGAACGCGGACGTCCACGACCTCAAGCACTGAGAGTAGCCCGATCCCTTTGCCGATACCGACACACCGCGACAACTCTGACCCCGATTCCGGCAATTTTGTTATCATCAACAGCCGCCTACGCACTCGAATGTCATCCGTCGCTGAATACCAACAAGCTGCCCCGACGAAACCGCCCACGCTCACTCCTGGCGACGTCACGTCCGAAGTACTACGTCGATGGCAGCTCGGTTGCTTGCAATATTTTTATTACAAGGACATTGGGGCAGAAAACCGAGTCAAACGGGTCGCATGGGGTCTACTCGACCCGCGGGTCCAACAGTGGTTTACTATCGGCGCCGAACGTCTAAGCGCTCTGCCTTTCGACGAATTTATGACCGAGCTGCACACCAGACAAAATTCCAGCAACGAATTATTCCTCAAGTGTTTTCGCACCTAGTATGCACTTGTTAAAACTCAGGCCACTCGGATTAACGAAAGGCGATCAAAGTTGGCACCACCTTTGTCCAGTCCATTAAATGTTAGTTGTTCCGTACCTGGCGTTATCTGCCACTAATGGTCGTATTCTGCAGTATGAGTTCGAGTCCAAGTCCGACTTGAAAATAGCATATATCCTGATGATCAACTTGCCACACTCCACAGTAACGGAACGAGAGATATTTCAAAGGTGGCGTAATGTATGTCCTAGCTTACTGATCCTTCTCGGTGTTCTTTGGTGTGAGTTGCCATGTGTTCATAATGAACGTCCTCTCATCGCCGTTTAATTGCAGTGGTGATTCTCTGTGTTTGTACAATGTGGAATCAATCGCAGACGACCTTCCGTGTCCTGCTATTCCTCTTCTTTTGCAAACCATTATCGGATTTATTTCTAGCGCACTCTGTGAGTCTACAGCAATCCTAGCACACCCCTGTTAGGTATGTATTAGAAATTTGCCGTCTGTTCGGAGACCTGAATCTCCATTCTTTCGTTTAGCAACAATTAAGCAAATCTTCCATGTCGCATCCTGCAATTACAAATATAAACAGGGATCCACTCTGGTCTGGTATTCTCTAGGAGTTCAAATTCTTCTCTGTGGCCTGCTCTTGGACACTCGCTTTCATCAGTACCCTGTACATGGCACTACTTGTGACAGATGGGGTTCTCTACTTTATCGCACATCTTGCGAACACGCATTACTCAACCATTGCTGGGATCCAGAAATTCGCCGCGCGTCCTTAGCATGGTTCTCGTACACGGATCTGCATCCGACCATATCTCCGCTCTTCTCATGGTGGACTCTAGTTACCTAACTGTGCGCCCCGTTTTATTATGACCGTGCGGGAGCTATACGATCGGGGCGTCAAAGTCCGTTGGCAAGGGATTGATGTTGGATTCGGCGTGTGCTCGCAACCGAACACTGTCCGCAATGTAGCCGCCCTGCAATTACATCGGTGGATGTTGCAACAGGACATGGTATGGACAACGCGGACTCTGACACGGGAACGATGAGCCTCCGCGGAGAGGGTACGGGTCGGGTTTAAGGAGAAACTTGTTACAAGTACATGGAACGCATTCGCAAATGCATCTTTCGTTTACTCGCATGTTTCATAGCTACCTTACATGTGTCTGTATCATTCCACGTACAGCTGCGATCTATACAACAATGTACTGAACCAAACATGGCGTGGTATATGACACGGACAATCAAATAGATTCCACACAACTTCTTCCGTTTCAGATCTTCATGCCGATGCTGGGAGCTGGAAAGAGGAGCGTGGACGAGATCTCAGCCCGCTCTATACAAGGTCCCTTAACCGAAGATTGCCCACAATAAAGCACACGATGCATACCGCCTCGTATATTTTCTCGATCCACATCATGTTTGCAATGGAGTCTTCGGAGGTCACCCACGAGTTTGGTACTCGACCTTTAACCTGATTAACGAATGCCTCTAGTTGATACCTGTGCGTTGGCCACCATTCCTCTCCTTTGAAGCCTGAGGTCGATGAAATTTTGTATACTTTCTCGGTTCGAGTCTTTCTTCCAGCGGGAGAGGGGGTGATGGTGTGGTATATCATTGGTCCGATGTAATTCAATAGTTTGACCGAGCCTTGTTTGCAGACCGCCCGCACAATGATATCGGAAACCGAGGAATAAAACCGAGAAAGTTAGGCAATGCGAAATCGCATTTAATAGTGGCTTTGACGGGCTCGCCTCCAGGGCTTGGGGGGGACAGCAACGCGGCTGAAGTCGAAGTGTCTATGCGGGCGTCTCCGTCAAATTTAACGGCAGATGCAGTAACGAGCGCGGTTTGTTCATTATTTGCTAGATAGCGGACATAGTTGAGCGGGCAGTCTGACATTTATATTAGATTCGCACCCCCTGTTGAGAAAGCGATGGAAACTTGCATCTGCAATCCATCAGCGCGCTGTCCCCAATATTGTACTTCACGCGGACGTCATCATCGGAGAAGAATTTAGAGGTACACAGAGCGGCATGAATCTCTTTTACTGCTCCTAACTCTCCGCCGCTGATTATTTCTTTGACGCGTTGTATCGCAGGGTGAAATCTGAGTAGCTGTCGGATATGTGGCAAATAATGTAGTTTGACACGACTGACCTATAATGGAAAGCCTCCAAGAGCACGAGGCCATTCTGGTTCGCAAACTTGAACATAGGCCGGGATCCTCCGCGACATCTCCACTAAGCAAAACGTGTTTTCCAGCAGCGAGCGCCTTCATTGTCCATTCGTAACGCAACCCGTTAGGAAGCTTGAGGCACCGGTCAGTATTGGGTTGTATACACACAACGCCGGTGATCTTCTACCGGGTTGTACATGACGTCGATTTCACGGTCATCCAGCAAGTCTTTGTTCTTGCCATTAGCTGACGGAAACTGGTGCAGCCAGCCAGATCATAGTCAATACACCTTGATAGCTATTTTGCCCACCGTACCATTTTTTATTCCAAGCTTCTTTGCGAATTTCTCGGCTTTGCTGATGTCTCGGGCGGCGACCGCGTATGCCTCTACTTCAGTATGGCTCTTGGCAATTATTACAAGAACAAAGGGTACAATCCGGGCGGCTCCCAATATCCCGAATTTTGGTGGGGTAGCGCCGGCTCTCAGTATTAAGGGTGTTAGTGTTGATGGACCCAGGAGTGTCTTGTCAAGGGGAGATTGTCAACCCTGTAGCAAAGACCCTTGGCATGACTCACGGCATTGATCCGCTTGAACAATGCAATGACAGATGCCATCGTAGAAGGTCACCCAACGGCGCAAGGACTGTGGGTGTGGGAGTTACCTCATCCCCCACTAGGCAATTCAGCTGGGTGAAGTACTAGTCAGCGTCATTTCCTGCGGCGTCCGCCCGCAGGAGATAACGGGTACAATTCCACATTTGCCAATATTGTTTCAGACCGGTTCAAAGTCATCGAATTGCTTCTATAACCGCTCTAGATCGCTTGATGACCTGGCTCGGAATGCGTCATATCAAACGTCGTTGACTCGTTGCTTGGTCGTTTTGTACCTAATTACTTGCAAGACTCATGTGACGAGCCTTAAGTGGCTCATGACGTTGACACCAAGAGCACTTTCAAGCTAAACCTACAACCACACAAAAAGATAGCAGCGGGATGCACAGCATGTATTACAACACGTTACTCCATTTACATTGTAATCACCTGTGTTGTTGGTTACAAGCGGAGGATCAAGAAAAATCACATCAAAGGGAGCGAGCGAATCAGAATTGTCCTGTTACTCACGGCGGCGATACCTTTAAACACGCTTCCACGAAAGATCGAGTTACGGAGATCCCCCTAAGCGTCTGCGTGCCTGCACCATGGCACGGTGGATATTTACTGTTACAGCTTCAGGAAGACGGAACATTCCGAGAATGAGAGCCACGGCCTTGCGGGTGAGAAGAATGCCTTCGGGCAAAGGTTCTCCCGTTCCAAACGCGGTTTTCAAGTTTCTGTCATTCTGAGTATCTCCGACTGACAAATTGTTTTCCGAGGATTTCAATGGCAAGTTGGGCGGTGAGAAGTTTGTTGAGGGCAGGGTCAATGATCCATATATTGCATCCAGATCGAAGCACGGATTTGGCTCGATCAAGCGGCGGTCTAGGAGAGAAGACAGGTACCGGGAAGATCTATAAGCTGTGCTCCAGACCAAAAATTAGGGGCGGTGCCTTAAGATAAAACATGGTAGAATGGCCATGAAACCAGCTAACCTCGGTAGTGTAACCACGATCTCCACACACAGAAAAAGAAAGGAAGATTGGGTATTAATGCTGTGTGCCACGCAAGAAAGGGTAGGCAACGCGTGTCAGTGTGGAGTAGGGAGCACGTACGTATTAGTGAAATTGGAATGGTGAACGGAGCAACAAGCAGCCATAGATAGAAACCCTTTCGATGCCGTGGTCCACGACTTGCCACAAGCGTCCGAAGGTGGGCGAGAGCTGGATGCAAAGCGTGGCCTGCGGGGGCGGAATATAAAGAAGGGGGGTAGATGAGTGGTATTCGGCCTTCGTCAGCTCGCTTCCTGGACCCATTCAGGGAAATGGTCGGTCCTGAAGAGAGATCAATGCTTGCGAGTGCCAACTCCTCAAATTCTATTCGATCTGCGACGCGTCCGCCAAACTCGTATGTCCATAGCTGCTTTGTATAAGCCCCTTTTCTCGCAACCTCGACAGGAAGCCACCCACCTTCCAGCTACCCTTCGGTGCCATCCCAAGGCTAGTCCAGAGCTCTGCGACTTTGTTCATCGCGCTATTCAGCACTTTTTGGCGCCATGAAAAGTCTTTGTTGCCACCACTCGGGGAAGTTATGTCGAAATGATAAAATACCAGCATAGTATTCACGTTGATGTTCTTTCTGGATCCCTGAGATATCTTGATTCTGGCAAGGGGAAGCGCGATGATGCGCATCGAGCGAACACCCCTCTGGAGTACGTTCATTGTAACTCATAAGTCAAGCGTCGTCGATTTGAAACCAAGCGATTCGGGCACGTGACTTATGTTGTGATCAGATAATTCACATTTGTTTTCCTCCTGAACGTCGCCATGAATTCGCCTGATCCTGTTTCACCTATATCCACCGACACATCTGGGTCGCCACCTCCAGATGACTTCCAGTTTTCCAATCGTGAACAACAGCAAATTATGAACGCTGCTGATCCTCGTCTACCCTCATCCTCGTTCACTCCAGTATCGAGTTCTTCCAAACGCCGTCTTCCTGTGGGGTCTTCCTCTGAGGGCCCGCAACGTCGGGACCCGAAGTCAAGGAGACGAGAGGATGCCTTTGGCCCCACGAGTGGCGCAAGGAGGGTGGTCGAAGGGCAGGCCAGCAGCTCTTTTAGTCTGGGAGGCAACACGCTTCAATCAAGGGGAGAGTACATCTCACGTCGAGACAAGGAAGAACTCATTGATATGCCCCTGGTGGAGCAACTGAGGCAAGGTCAGTTGCAATGCGTCTGAGTAATCTCCCTCGAATTCCTCACCCTTTCTGGTTAGACTTCGGGGATCCATTCCTGGAATCTGGTCTGAAGCAGCTTAGTTGATTGATGCCTCAGCGAAGGTACCCACATAACTTTCAGTGTTGGTGAATATTGTATGATTTAATCACTCACAACCTGTATGACTCACCTGTTTTCGAGCTAGTTTTCCTTCCAAGCAAACAACAATTAAATGTAAAAACACTCAAGTCTTTTATTGGTATCATAGCATTCATCATTGTTGTATCTGATGCACGAAGCTTAAGCTGATCGTTAAAATGAAAGTGAGAAGCTCCTCTAATTGTACGTTACGGATTGTTGGGACGTCTATGGTTAGATCACTCTTTGTATAGATTCTTGATCGTGGGATAAGCTGGTTCTCGTCTCCTTTGACCTTGAGGCTAATGCTATAGCCTCTGAGTTGCCTTGTGAAAGTTCGATATCCAGTTTGGGATGGAAAGTTTGCAGATCCTGCCAACCGCTCATCGAACTTGTTGGCTGGCAGAGCGAGGATGCATAACTTACAATTAGCACTTTCTCATGGCCAAGCGAAAGCAACGCAAGTGACCATTTGATAGAAGATGCCTGTCGACGGGAGAAATTGACGATGCCATGACAAGTAGTTCGAATTGTTGTAGAAGAGAATTAGCAAGCCGTCGAAATGCTAGCTTTCAAGAAACAGTAAAATTTGGCGGGACAAGGGATGATTGTCGAATCTCTTAAGTTGGTCATGTCCTCAATGCTAAACAGCGCCTCAATTGTCGAGGCAGTCGCCAACTGCACTGCCATATTTTGGAATTAAGTGGAGGCGATCAGTCTCCGCCATCTGTGAGGCCATCACTCAGTACTCAATCATATTGGCAAGTCGCTTGTTAACTTGAACCTTTCGCATTGACAGGCTTTCTATTAGCTCCCATGTTTTCTGGTGGGTTTCTGAATATTGTTGCAATGTCGCTTGTTTTGGGAGCGGCATCGTATGGAGTCGGCCTCGTGCCGCTATCCATGCCACTCTCCAGTGCGTTCTCGTACAGAGGTTCTGCATTGAAAGCTGGTCTAATTGGCGGGTCGTAAGAGGAACGGCTCTCCTTTTTGTCGGACTTGGGAACAGGTCTACTCATCGGTACAGCCCTTGGAGTGATCCTGCCTGAGTAAGTGAGCAGTTACAATCCTTGTTTGACTGACATATCCACCATGACAGGGGAGTCGAACAAACCGTAGCTGACACTGCCGCCAAAGCGACCTCCTACTCTTTCACGATCGGAATCCCAATCTTGCTAGGGTTCGCCTTCATGTTTCTTTTAGAGGAATATGCGAGCTCCCACGAGCCTTCATTACTGGCACCCGAAGGACCAACTTTCGACGTTGATTTGGGAGAGCTTGGTCGTCAACCCAATCCAGAGAGGCCCCTGCGGCACACTGAAGCTAATTGCAGCAGCTCCCGGGCCTATCCGTTATCCCTCGGTTTGATCATACACGGGCTCGTTGATGGTTATGCATTAGGTGTCTCCGCGTCCAATACGCGTTCCCTCAACTTGTCTCTTATCGTGTTTCTTGCTATCATTGTCCACAAAGGCACGGCGCTTGCTTTTATCAGCCGGTCAACTAACTGTCCATGGAACAGCACCAACTGCGCTCTCTTTGACCACCGCACTCCTTGCAAACTCGCTTTCTGTGATCGAATGCAGGAAACATCTGCTATACTTCAGCCTGGCGACTCCCGTAAGCTCGGTCTTGTCGTATGGGCTCTATGCATTGCGTTCTGAGAATCAAAACGCTTGGATAGGAAGCGCCTTGCTATTCAGCGTACGTTGTATGGAAGATGTCTGGATATTGTTGCCTTATTTCTCAATGTTTAGGGAGGCACGTTCCTGTATGTAGCTTCGGTGTTACAGCCCTTGTCAGGTCAAGCATCAGAACCTGCAAACGAAATCAGGAAGACGGTTCGCACTATACTAGTGTTGGGGGGGATGCTTTTTCCTGTGCTAGTTAGTCGATTCGTGGTGCACGAGCATCACTGAGACGTATATGTGATCTGAAACGAATCGTTGCGTGTTGCCGCAGTTTAAACGGTTTGGCACCCATCGACCATGTCATCGCCGGGAACAGACTCTGAAAGTGAGAGGGAACCTACACCTCCACTACCGAAGCGGGTTCGTCAGACTGGGTCGCCGAGGGTTGCGCGCAGCGCTTCAACAAATGTCAAGCACGAGTCTAATACCCCCACCATTACTAGTTCTACTTCTGCCTCGCCAATAATGAACAACCCTTCTAATTTACCTCCACTCTCTGTCTCGATACTAGGCGTCGAACCACTGGACGAGTTCATCAGGGAGATTGCAGATTTTGTGCATCACACGGTCACGACCAGAGCCAACGTTGGTGTTGACGCGAAAGTTGAGGTGGAGGCCAAGCTCGGCATCCTCAGAGACCGAACGTCCGCACAGAGGATATCCTTGCCCGTGCTAGTAGAAACAAGTGCGTTCACCCAGCGAACCATCATAGTCGCGCACGGTACTGACAACGTTGTACCCCAGTCCTAGTTCCAGACAGCATTGACCTGCGCTTCGAGTCGAACATGTCAGCCGTCCGTATCCATGCCTGCGGACACCAACGGTTGGTCGAACTCATTTTTGGACATTTTAGGGGCAACACCAGCACTTCAATACGATGCTCAATGACCTGCGACGTAGATCTTGCGACCCATCACACCACACGTCTCCGCTAGAGCACAAACACCTAAAATTGATAGACTCCTTCTACCCATCCGACAGTTCGCGCGACAAGATTCGCGTAACCCGCGAAGAAACGTCTGGAACGGTTATCGAGGTGGTGAAGAAGGTGAGATTGGGTGACCTGAACATATATTCACCGAAGCGGCATGCCGACTGGAGGGTTAGCGTCAGTTTGGAGATACCAGGTAGCCTTTATCCCTGCTTTACAACACCAACTATTTACCCATCGCTCCAGTGTCTCATCCCGTGGGGACACCAACGCTGACGAGAAGAAAGGACAGAATATGCTACTCGCACGAAGAGTTTAATATTGATCTCACGCAGGTAGTGTCCAATGCTGGTCCCAATAGCCAGGTAGGTGGAGCAATCTCATGACAACCTAGTCCCTTCACTAATTCATTTATCAGCCCGAGACCCTACACGAATTGGAGGTCGAAATCGCACGGCCTGCGTTACTGCTGTCGACAGCATTAAAACGAGGAGACCCAAATGTGTCGGAACATGAACGAAACGCATTTGATGAGTTGATGCGGTCGTTCGTAAACAATGCTAGGATCCTTGTCAAAAATGCTGGTGAAGGATGGCACTGAACACGGTACTAGGCACTTGTTTGACGCACGGGAAAACTCATACATAATGCACCACAATATGCCGCGCAGGGACCAGAACATTAAGGAACGTACAGTACTGTGATAGAGGACCATCGAAGACCAGGCTCAGACCCCCACGATCTCGACCAGATCGCCGTCCTCCAGATCGGTATCTCCAATTTCTGCTTCAGACATCAACCTATCTCCATCGACCGTCAATTGAGGAAAAGGAACGGGCTTGTTTCCTCTGCTAGTGGATACAACTTGAGAATACTTGTCAGGCAACCCTGCCGCTTTGAGGAACGCCGTCACAATTGCGCCACAAGTTGTGGTCGAGCGAACGGTGAGAGGGAAGGTCTTGTCCTTGGTGGCCGCGGACCGGAGTACAAGCTTGATTGTGTCGCCTCCTCCAGTGGACTCGGTTTCTGACTCAGCATCGGACTGTGGCGCCGTGGGCGGTGAGCTTCCTGGTGAACTGTCCAGAGGGCAAGATGGAGATGGGTCCAGGTTGATGCGCTGTGAGCGAATATACTCGGCCGTATGTTTGTCACAAGCCTCTATTTATACTATTTAGCAGTGTGATTGCATTCAATTAACGTGAACGGACCCAGTTCACCCTCTGCCCATATGTGAAGGCTATGAGGAGTTCCTGAAGCAAAAACCCGTTTGTTATTATAATTAATCACGAGCTGGTTTGCCATGACCCCGGCGAGGTCGGCAACTTCATCAAACAATTCTCGAAAAGTGTCGTGCTAAAAACGACGTTAGCGATGCTGAGAACGACAAAAGGGGAAGATGTACTCGTTTCATTTGGAATGTCCAGCGTTGTTCTTGGGCCGAGGGGTCACGCGGGTGGGGACGCCAACGAACCTTGATATTGACCGTTCCCGGCCCGCCCGCAGGTTCCGGGTCGATGTGTGCGTGTTTTACGCGTTGCTTGGCCACCTCGGCGATCTTTGCGAGCTCCGGCTCCAAGTCTATCGCATCAGTTGCGCTATCCAAGACGGGGGAGGGCGGGCGTGCAGGGATCGCGAGCGCTTGCCTGACATTCCTCGTAAACAAAGCCGACGAAGGACTGATTGGTGGACTGCAAACCTAACAATGTTCATTGCATTTACGCGCTGATGGGCAGGAAGTTCTGGTGGTGGGGTGATCGATACAGAGCGACTCCTGCCCCGTTTGCGCTTGTTAGGCGAGGAGTTCGTACAAGCGTACGTAGAGGTATGTTCGATAATCTGGATATCATTGTCTTCGTTGTCTGAGGAGAGCCTGTGCGAAACCGGTTAGCAGACAAACAAAGGAGAAACCTCTAGAAGTAAGGTGCGATTCGGTGACTCGACCAGCGGCTGACTAGACGTACATTGTGGCTACATCCGTGTCTTGCCAGCGGGGACGGTTATTCTGCCGGATTGGCTTTTTCTTCTTCTTGCGGAGTTTCGCAAAGGAGTCGTCGGCTGTGTCTGGTTCCCACTCATCGTCGGAGAATCTGAACGGTGTTGCTTCTGCGGAAGATGAGTTCAATGCCGCAAGGCGTGCAGAGGCGCTTACTCGCGGCAGACTGTTCGAGCTGTCTCCACTGCTGAGCTGTGCGTCCCCTGTTCCTGCGAAAGAGGTCATCCTCGTCGACGGGTGCAACGTTGGCGACTTGTGTTTTGTCGCTGCCCGCTGTCTGTCTCGATACCAGACGCGGTCGCGGTCGTGGACGCGCCTGTGACATTAAGGACCCCCGTGGGAATCCTGGTCACCTTTTTGTCACACAGTGCGTCACGTCACGTCACGCCCCTCATGACGGACAAGGTGGTCTTCAAGAAATTCGCGTCGCGTCCAGCCCAACGTGCGAGGGATATTGACCACGACGGTGATGAACCAGCCGCGACGGACACGCCAATAACGCTGGCGTCGAAGCTCAAGTTAAAGGCAAAGCGTGCACAGCCAAAGTCTCGACTTAGTTTTGGCGCAGATGACGAGGTACGCGTTCACCCGATCCACGTTAGCCTTAATCCATCTCGCACCAGGCCGCAGAGGAGCCCTCATTTCAGATTAAAAAATCCAGCCTGAGCCGCAAACTCACTCTTGCATCTCACCCAGCGTGCGTCACAACCAACCTAGTTGTATGTGCACTAACCCTTTATCTCAAGTTCGCTTCCCGCTACATTGGATCAGGCGACCATTAGTGTTAGCTCCAATGGCGGACCTGTCTATGATCAAGCTTACCTCTCGGAGCTCAAAGCTAGCACGCAGTCCTCGCGCCCCCCGGCCAACCATGACATTTACAATGTCGATGTCTCCATGTCCATGGATGAGAGTATACTGGTATCTATAGAACCTCCAGGCAAGCCATTCGCATCTGCTCTGCAGTGCCCTTTGCTCATGATGATGCAGAGGAGATCGAAACCGTGATTCCCCCACAGGCAAGGATTACGGCTGCAAAAGAGCGACGAGAACGTTTGCGTACGGGTACTGCTGAACAAGACTATATCTCCTTGTCCGTGGCTCGGCGTTCCGACATCTCTCAGGGACCTCATCCTGAAAGCCGTTTAGCGCGAGAAGAGGATGAAGTTGGAGAGGGGGACGACGGTAGGTGAGATTTCTGGTTTGTAGCATCACTCCTATTTATTTCCATCCTTCAGAGTATGCAGAATACACTAGCGCCCAAGAGAGGATCGCACTAGGAAAGAAGGCACGTAAGATCGAGGCCTCAAAACGCAGAGATGCCATGAAGGACATGATTGCCGATGCGTAAGTCGTCACTTACTCTCCGTACTTTGTTTGACGTCATAATCAGTGAAGATGAAGATGAAGAAACGTTCGAGTGGGAGAAAGAGCAACTGCGGAGAGGGGGGCATGATGCTGCACCCAAGGAATCAACCCTACCTAAGGAAATTTACAAGCCTGCACAAAGTATATCCTTACCATTCATTTCATCACAAGCCTATTGACACCTATCCAGTTCCTCCTGCGACCGATATACCTGCCCTTGGTCCAGTGATTGAACGATTCCAACAATCACTGGCCTGCCTCTCCGATTCGCATGCTTTGAACAACGGTTCCATTACATCTCTTGCAGAACAACGTATAGAACTTGACGCGCGAGAGATTGAACTCCGTTCAATGATTGCTGCTGCGGAGTTGAAAAGGAGCTGGTTCACAGAATTCAAGGACTGGATGGAAAGTGTTGGCTCATTTCTTGACGAAAAGGTTTGATCTTTCTCTGGCACCGCCCGCCCACTCAACGTTTGCAGTACCCCAGGCTCGAAAAGTTAGAAGAGGAACACCTCTCAATACTGAAAGAACGAGCCGAGATCATCGCGCGACGGCGCATTGCCGACGACGAGGACGATCTCTCTGTTGTTTATGGCCCGGTTCCTCAATTATCCATCAAGTCCGACAGCGTCGACCGACATGTAACACCCACTTCAAATGCTATTGCAAAGCGTCGAACAGCCAGAGTGGCAAGACGCGCTCGCCGACACGCCGCAAGGATATCGAATGCTGACGTTCGCGAAGAAGGCTTCTCAACTGACTCGTCACTGGCTCAGTCCGACGCTCTTGACTATCAGCAAGCGCTTGAAAGGATCTTTACTGACGGTAAAGACATCCTATCCGACGTCCGATCTGTTGACTTCGAGAACCCTGATCGTGGTCTTGCAAAATGGTTCGGGGAATGGCGTGAACGTTACACTGATAGTTATACGAATGCTTGGGGTGGCCTTGGGCTAGTAGGGGCTTGGGAGTTCTGGGTACGACTCGAAATTCTGGGATGGAACCCATTCGAGGTAGCTTTTCTTTTATTCTTTGGTCTAGACCCTGACACCTCTTGGCAGTCACAGGACAGCTTGGACCAATTCTGCTGGTATTCATCGCTGTATCGTTACTCTCGGCCTTTAAGTGGAAGCGGAAAGGGTGATGAAGCGGAACTTGGTCCGGACGGTGACATGGTTTCGGTAATGATCTCCACTGCAGTTGTACCTCGCCTTTGCAAAATGCTAGAGGTAGGTGTACTTGACCCCTACTCTGCAGGGGATATCCGGGGAATGATAGATCTAGCTGAGCAAGTAGAAGCTTCTATTGGGACCGAGAGCAATAAATTCCAGGTGCTGTGTTGTGCTTTGATGGACCTGGAGTATTTCTCACGTTGCCCGGTTTCCTAGATGGTTCTGAAATCCGTTAATGCTGTTTTTGACAGTGCTACGTCCAACGCGGAGGCCGTCTTATCCCCCTTTGTCAAGTTGAATTATTCCCCTTTTGACCCTGAGGGCCCACCTACCCGACAGCGGTTACTCTCTCGAGCCATGAAACTCTTGGGGAATATGTTGCAATGGCGCAAGTATTCTGGAGATGATTACGCCGTTGGGGATCTTTGTGTCCGGCTGGTAAACGACTACATGCTTCCCATTGCTGAGAGCGGTTGGGAGGTCGGAGGTGAACAAAAAATCCGCCAGGTAACAATGAGGCATCTTCTATGCCATTTGACGCGAGCTTACTTCACCTGTAGGTGATAGCAATCTTACCGCCAGAGTTAGCTAGCTCGATGAGAGCAACATTGACTGCATTCACATAAACACCGTAATTCATGATCTTACTGCAGGACATGAGTACATTTATTTCATCAGCGCCGAGCCTTTACTATGCCTAATACGATGATAATGAGTGGTTTATCCATCCCACATTATCACCGCAGGCTACTCGGAAGATGGATATGAAGTTTCAATGACCAATTATGCTTACCTTTTTAGGCAATTCTGCCGTGGGCACTGTGCATGGCTGGCTCGTTCTGCTGTCAGACAAAAACTGTTTGTCTCAGTCAATAGTGAAAAGTTACGTCGCTTACGTTTTGCCAAGTGCGGACAATTCGGATTTATTGGTTACTTGAAGCGAACTATTTTCGCGGAGGCTGCTGAAAAAACATGTTGGCACCTCGTGCTCTTTTTCGACCCAACATGGTCGTTGACATCCGCCCGCGGATCTACTAATTGCCAGCGGTCTCAACCGTTGCCGTCTCTCACCGTCTATTAAGTAAAGAAGACTTTGAGTTCTCGAAACGGGAACCAAACCTCTTTCCATTTCAGGACACGTTGCTCTGCCGCAGGCAGGTTCGGTTCGTGCCCATGTAATCGGTTCGCCACAAGTTCGCCTTGCGCTTATTGATCCCTGCCCCGTTTGACACGAGTTGCACTGATCCCCCGAGATCTAGTACACTCCGATAGATCAGCATGAATCGTTCGGGCGCCTTTCTGTGCCCCTTCTTTAATCTCGGTACGAGCGATACCGAATAGCTGGGATCTATGGATACCGTTTGTCTGGCCGCCCGCCGCCTATAAAAGGCCTTCCAAGGAGTATTATCTCCTCGTGTGCTAAACCACCCTCGTCCACCCTCCACCCTCCGCTCCTTTTCGTGCCATGTCAGACATCGCTGAAAAGCCCGTAGCACGTATCTCTGAGACCTCGAGCTCGTATGATCGCCAGCACAATGGTAAACACTTCATTGCCTTTGCAGACTGCGAAAACTGCTCGCGGTATCCTAACCGCTGGGCAAAGATCAGGTTAGTCTGGCTTTTGTGACCTTTCGGTTGTCCTCATGCTTTTCACTAGGGAATATGTACGAGAGCCGGCTGCTGAATTTCTTGGGACTATGATCCTCGTCATTTTTGGCTGTGGTGGCGACTGTCAAGTCGTTCTCTCGTCCAACCCCGCTGTTGCCTCTAGTCCCAAGGGGGTTAGTCTTGAGAACCATTAGTGCATAAGTTGATGCTGACGCCTTGATGATAGTCATATCTCTCCCTCAACTTAGGTTGGGCTATCGGTAGGAAATTTGTTACCGTCTCGGCAATGCTTCTAAAACATTGACCAGGAGTAGCATTGGGTGTATGGGCTTGCGCTGGAATCTCTGGTGGTCATATAAACCCAGCGGCATGTTGGATTGTACTCACTCTTTATTGTGTGCTGACTTTCAGTCAGGTCACTCTTGCGTTGGCGTCTGTCCGCGGCTTCCCCTGGAAAAAAGTTCCCTACTATATTCTTGCCCAGCTCCTCGGCGGTATTTGTGGTGCTGGGATTGTTTATGCCAACTACTACCATGCCATCAACGTTTACGAAGGCGGGTCAAACATCCGGACCATCTCTGGTACTGGCGACCTCTTCGGGACGTATGCGGTACGTTCTGTAAATCGCTAGTGCAATGTTTACCTAATCTAAACTTAAAGGCGGACTACATGACTGCTGTTTCCTGCTTCTTTTCCGAGGTCTGTTCCCATTTGCCTTCTCTATCACATGAGCTCACGCGTCTCTAGTTCTTGGGCTCCGCTATGTTGATTATTGCGATCTTGGCCGGCATAGATAAGCGGAACGCCCCTCCGCAGGGTCTCCTCCCCCTAGTACTCTTCTTCTCCGTCCTTGGCATAGGTCTTGCTCTCGGTATGGAGACAGGATATGCAATCAATCCCGCCCGTGATCTTGGCCCGCGCATCTTGACAGCGATGGTTGGCTACGGAAAAGCTGGTAGGTCTTTGTGTTCTATTGTTGCAGTGTACTTTATTCTCCGTAGTGTTCAACTTTAGGAATCAGTACTGGATTTGGTGCCCCATTCTCGGTCCTATCCTGGGCATGCAAATCGGAGCTCTAACCTACGACCTGCTTGTATACAACGGCCCTGACAGCATTGTCAACAAGCCGTACGTACGAAAGAACATGTGTCAAGTGCCTACTGATATTTTTTTCCCAGAGGCCTCGAGGCGGAAAGGAGGCACATTGATGGGTGCGCTCAGCACAAACACGAGGCGGTTTAATGACTTCTTTGTTTCCGTTTTTCCTACTTTTTTGGATCTTGGTTTTTGTTCCCTCGCAAAAAGACGCACGCTGTTGTGGTACTGTGTTACATGCTGGAACTAGTGGTCTGGGCCTACTGTAATGTCGCATTACCGCACTTTTACTCGTATCATCAAGTATGACGACAATTTACAACATTTGGCTTGAATTCGGGTCTCCCTACTCGCCTTAGAATGCCAGTACTGACCCAATTTCTAATACTGGCGAAATGACTCCGAGGTGCTTCATTTCACTAAGGCACATCACTTCCTGTGTTGCATCAACCCCTGAGTCTAATGCAGGAATGTAAAACTGTTCGTTCTCTATCAACTTCATCGTCGGCAGCTATCTGTGTTGTCATGGCTTCGATTTATGGACCGGAACTTGTTGGCTTGGCTGCTTCCTGTGGGAAGACATCTCGATACTGCTGCCATGTTTTCGAGACGGACAGACCAGTTTGGCAATAACTCCCGCACCCAGACTGTGTTCTGTTCTAATCACCCACAGAGGCCGAGGAAAGCAGGTTGCGCCAGCACCGCACGTTCCTGCCAAGTCGGACAAAGGACCGACGGAATTCGTGAATTCAGACGGTAGGTGCCAAGCCCTGGCGTTTCCGTGCTACCAAGATGCCTCGCAACGTTGTCGAAGAGATCCATGCACGCTCAGGGTCAGGTGAGTGCGGGCATTGGTCGGATGTCACGAGGCCAAGTACGTGGGTTTCATTTCTTCGCTCATCCACCGCATCCACTCTAGGTACGTTCTGTGAAAGATTCGTCGCAAACTCTGATTGGAGAGCATTTGGTATAGCGTCGGTGATTGCCCAGTTTTACCCTACAAGGTTCAAATGTCGTATCTGCAATTCACCGAATCTCGTTCCGCCTTGACGTCACCCTCGAGCTTTCTCTCGGCGAGAGGTCAACCGTGCCATGCGTGTGACGCATTGCACGGAATATCAACCTTTTTTTTTCTTTCGGACCACGATGTCCACTCGCGTCGGAGCGCCACATTGAAGGTTTCCGTCGAAAAGTTCTGATCCACGACTTCCCTGACGGATGTGCAGCGTGTCCGCCAGCCACATCAAGGTCATCGATGCGGCTGGCATGACTTGCAACACGCCCAAGTTCGACACCCTTGGCCCAGGTGTTGCTCTCTTCTCGGGCATGCGTATTCTGTTTGGAACGTGGTCGTGATTCCGTGTTTTAAGTTGGTGGCGCCTTCTCTTTCTCCGTTTGCTGTAGCAGACGGAACATCAAAAGGGCCGTAGTCCACGCCCTGGTCTACATCGTTCATGTTCCCAAGTGTCTATCGATGTGACCCAAGGCCTGCGGAGCCAGTGTTTCGCGGATCCTCGGATAAAGTGAGTGGTACACGCGCAAGGAAGTACCGCCGAACCAAGCTGTGTGTCGGGTCGTTTTGAGACGGTTCATGACCCTAGCACACTGATGATCGCGATCTACATGGGTGACCGTGTGGTCGACGATACTCTTAGGCGTTAGGCCAGCTCGATCGATGAGTAAATGCTGATCACGAAGGCATACGAACCGGCCAAACCAGTTGCATGCGCGCAGCAGCCAGGGTGAACCTACCTTCCATCACACCCAAGTTCCCGCGATGTGACTACATGGATCCGCGCTTGGATTTCTCCTTCCCGAAGGAGCTTCTTAGATAGCATAACACTAACTATATACACATCAGTTTCAACAGCCAGTCCGCGAGCCACATGTTCTATGAAAGCCTACATCGTCTATCGTATACGTTCCAGTCCGGGACGCGAGGAAAAAGCAGAACCAGCTGACCAGCAGGCAACCTAGACACAACTACCAGTGATGTGCCAACCGGCCAACCATCCAAACGAGCGCACACCCAGACACCGGGGTGAGAACGAGCCAAGTGACAATGTCCCATAGCAAACGCTTGCCGAACCGACTACGCTGGAGGAGCCGCTCCTTGCGTTGCAGGAGCGGATCGCGTGATGGGGACGGTGAGCGTTCAAGGTCAGAAGTACGTGGCGTGCTCGGAACGGATGATGGTGCGTAGGGGACGACAATCGAGAGAGGGCGGCGGAAATAGTGGATAGTGATGTGCGCAAGGGCTGCGAAATAACCAGAATCCGATTATGCAGCATTTAGAGAGGAAAGATAGAGCGTACCCGGCAGTAGGAATGTTCCAGAAACAGCTAAAAACAAGGTGACGTCGTCGAGAATGCTTGCAACAGTTGGTGGGACTAGGTTGAGTGCGAAAACAGCAACAGTGATGAACGATAATGCGAGATCAGTGTGGATGATCCGGCGCATCGATCCGTGCAACGGGAGTGAGAGAATAGATACCACAACAGATGGAATAGAAAACACGAGGGTCGCCATGCGCAAGGCGAGCACAAGATTCCTCGAAGATGCGGCAGAAGCCTCAAGTGCTGGGTCAGCGTATGCTGGTTCATCCATCGGCTTGACTTACCTCGGTACGGGGTACTGCAGCAATGATCATGAGAGGAAACAAGAATAGGACCGCTAGAATTGTTGAGAGCACATTCAATAGTTCGAACGATCTTGACCTGGAGTTCCTAGATGCAGCAGAGGCCAGTGGAGTGGTCGCTATCAAAGAGGCGGACAAGGGCACCGTCATAGCGGTGGCGCATGCAAAGGTATAGCTACCTGCATAAAGAAAGAGCGATGAGATCGGACATGGAGGTGAGCGAAATACGCAACTGATTTCATTCCACAAGACGCCGCGTCGGAGAGGATTCGAGCGTGGCAGCCAATGTTCGCTCGCGCCATAGGACTGAGACAGTGCGACTAACCACGCCAGATACGAAACTACAGAGAGACATGTGGCGTAAACAATGGGCTTGGAAGCCAGTGATTTCGGCAGGCAGAGTACAAATATGAGAATAGATAACACGATTGACACATTGATGCGGGATGGCGATGGGATAAAGTCTGGGACCTCGAGAAGGAGTGCAGAGTCCACAGAATCTTTATGCAGGTAGTGTTAGACAATGTACATGAATCCACGAATCGGACCGACCGCGCAGATACATGGCAGCCAATAAAATTCTGAATACAGCACTGAGAGCGGTGAAGGTGTAGCGCGCCAAGCCATACTTGAGTATCCTGCGGTGGCGTCGCGCAAAAGCGTAAATGAGTATGTCCTCTGTAGACGACTTGCGTAGATAGCGGCCCAGAAGAAACCAGATTTGGCGACAAAAGGCGGAGAGGGTTGCTGAGACGGTGAGTGCGACGAGGCAATACCTGGCTGAGGCACCCCGGATATCGGAGGCGTATATGGCGCCCAGCCTGAGATAGGGAGCCAAGAGATACAAGAAGACGACGGAGGGGGCAAGTGGGGGGACAAGTAGGTGGCTGGTTGGTGGCTGCTGGTCATTGTCGTCGCTGTCGTCCTCGTCAGCGGAGTACTCTTGCAGCAAGTCGCGGTCGTCGGTCGGGAGTAGTACTAGGCGCGACGTCGGGGCCGTCCCGTATAGCGCTGGGGGGGAGTCGGCGTTGGATGACATTGCCTGACAAGAGCGTCGTGCGACTTTTCCATGCGCATTCATGTCGGCCATCCGCACGCGAAGAAGACCAACAATCGCACAAGACTGGCAGCTGGCTGTCCTCAAGAAACTCCACTCAGAGTCTGAAAACCCCACAGACGAACAGCGCAGGGCTGCCGTGGCAGAAACTGGCCTGTGTGTAGCGCACAAGGTAGTCTTGGTCGTGCACGCTGACCCCGTTTCAGAGACGACAAGTGGATCAGAAGTTGGTTCACTCGTCAACGATCTCGCAGCAGAAAAGGCCAGCCATCGACCACCAGCTCACCGATTGTCTCGACGTTCAGGTTGCGGCTCTACTATCCCTCGTCAGCCAACGGTAAAGCAACAACACCTCCATCCAACGATCCACCAGCGAGTACACCTACAACTAGAATACCCACGTACTCGAGGGACCCGCTCTGCGACCGTTACCCCGACTTTTCCCAGTTCTTTCGCCCCCGGGGACCTCAACGACCCTGCACCTTCGAGCTATCGACACCGAGACGCGACCCCTTCACGCAACTCACAGATGTCCACACCCCGATGCATTTGCAGGGATTGTTCGATGGCGACGATCCGTGTCTACCATCCTGCCCTGTCGCGTTTTCCATGAAGCTGGTGGACCTCCTGCGCTGTTCTTGACTCGGACGATATCCTTTCTCTTGGTTGGAAGTTTGGAATCCGGCATGTTCTGTAAATTTGTATCGTATGGACGCGGTAATGTTTGCAAGCAAAAGATTTACCCAGCATGATTGCCAGTCTCATATGCAAATTCCCGGACGGTGGCCCAAACTATACTTGTATACCTCTGTCCCGGATGCAGCCCAAAGGTACATTTCTTGCCATTCCTCGACAACTTGCATTGCTGTGACACGGTGCAGAAAAGGCTGCTGAAAGACTGAGTGACCTGCTTCTCCCGGATCAAGAGGTGGCCCTCCTGTGAGCAGAGACCAGAGTCGAACCCTGTTGTCTTGGCCAGCGGCGAAAAGGAATTTCTCGTATGGATCAGTTACCAGGGGCTACAAGTCACTTGTCCAGAAGCGCAAAGAGGAAAGACCACGAAACATACCAATTTGACGGTGTATTGGTTGAAATTACCAGTGAAAGTCATCAACGGCGTCTGAGTAGGGAAGCGTAAGTCAAACGCTGATATCTGAGTCGCGCATTCAGTAACCTCATCGCACCAAGAAGCCAAAATAACTTGCCCCACCGTCAATAAAGCTTACTACCAGTTGGTAATCACGCAGATGCTTAAGGGCAGTAATCGAACTTGTGCGTTGGGAGAAGAGGGGATGGCTGTTTGACCTCGGCAGACGGGTGTCAAACCGAAGGATGCCACCACTACGGAGTCCCGTAAAGAGAATATCCTGCACAAGAGTCAATTGCGATGAAGAATAAGGAGGTTGGACTCGGACGTCACGCTGCGCGAGCGCAAGAACATCACTGCGGGTGGGTAGCCGACGGAGGGACGTGGAAACTGCGATGTCTTCGATCATCACAGCTTGTTGGTTGGTTCCTGATGTGAAGTGAGCGACATGATTGGAACAGCGACAAGAGAATCACCGAGAACAAGACGAGAACGGTGCATATCGGCGGTCCAAACGTCGTACAAGACACGACCATCGATTTTCTGGACGCTGGGGCCCATAAGCCGCGGCGAAGGATGGGAAAAGGAGAGAACCTACACTACCGCGGAGAGATCCAACGGTGCATATAGAATCCTACATTCTGGACCAAAGGAGGTAGCACTAGCGCCGATTGTACCTCAGCGCGGGCATGGACCGGGAAACAAACGACGGACACGCATGCTGTATCAGACACACAAATGGAAGACACCTGGAATGATGCTGAGAACACGACACGGGACCACGTGTTTTGATGTACCTCGGAACAGAGATAGTACTGGGGGATCCACACAGTGTCATGTCCGTCGTCGAGGACAGACGAGTGGAACCATCCGAGGGTGTCTCCTGCAAAGCAACGGTACACGTCCCCGTTGTACGAGACGGACTGGTAACGGTGAACAAGGCAGAGGTGAGAATGTGGGCCGACACACCTGAAAGGCCGAGACAGGCGCGCCGCCGACGGTTGATCGCGCAAGCTCGTGGCTGAATGGCAACTGGGAGGACTGTATTTGGCTGCGAGTGGTTGGACACGGGCTAACAGGAAGAACTGGACGAACTGGATGAGCGCGTCCTTGTGTGCGGTGTGCAGGGCTGACCGCAGGTCCGCGAGCGGTGCGCGGCGTCGACGGCGGAGGGTTGGCGTCGAAGACGGGGCTTGTTCTGGCTGTTCGGTCTGTCTGTGGGCGAGCGGAAAGTAGCGCTGCTTGTCGCTGTCCCAGTACAACCCGGCGAGCTGTCGAGGCATTCTTTTCTAGATGAATGTACTGACAGACCTCCTCGACAACGATCCTTTCGCCTCCACTCACAAGTCGACCGCTGGCCACGGTCAGCCTCGCCCCGCGCACACCAGACCCGCGTTTACGCCGCGTCCGTCACTGCCGTCGTTGCACACGCTCGCGCAGATGAACATGTCTGTTCCTGGGCGAAAGGTTCTTTCCATTAATTCCCCTCGTGTGGCCAACATGCTCATCGTTGAATAGGTCCGCAAGGGCACCCCCGGGGCACGGTTGCCCCACGAACCTTGGAACATGGACCTGAGTGCTGAGCTGACTCTTCTCGCTCGAACACCAAACGAGTCGCCCCCGCAGCCCACCTCCCTTGATGCACCAGAAACGTGTCGGGAATCCGCGTTTAATTCCCCCTCGCTTGCTGATGAAACGGGTTCCTCACGCTCGTCGTCTGGAGACGATGCCGACATGGATTCTCTTCCATCCCTTTCCTACACTCCTTCTGAGCCTCCTTCCTCCGCCCACCGCGAAATGGGCGTAATTAACTCGACCGACTCCTCGTCCCTCCGCGTTGATGATGACATCACAGAAGAAGACCCACTGAGCTACCATTCAGACTTTGACTATTATACCCAATCACTCTCCGATCTGTCCGATTCCGAACCAGACCTCACCGCAGGTGAGAACACGCGACGCCGTTCTTCTCCTTGTCACACCGGCGTCACACCCTTCAGCTCAGACCTTGACTTTCATCCCGGCACATCCGTCGACACAATGCGCAGGGCTAGTGTACTTCGCCAACCCAACACCCGTCCCACACCTTCTCCTCCTCCTCTCTCGCCACAACAGCCTGGTGCATCCCGCCGACCAAGTCTGTCCCTGCGGCAAAGTGCTCGAGAAGACGAAGCCATGGTACAAAAACCAATCAAACGAAATGGAGATTACTCGGGCAGTCAATTCTCCACTACTTACGGCGGCGGCCCTGGTGGCGGTGACAACCATGGCGTTAAGCCGCGTAGAGGTAATCGGCGCTCGTCCTTCTCGAGCACCTCGAGCACTTCTTCGTCCTCGGACGACAACGCGGACGGCATCACCGTCTACTACAGCCTTGACGGCATGTCAAATGGACCCTCCTCGCCACGTGGCCATTCCCGCACCTGCTCACGCTACTCAAGGGCTGGCGGTGGCTCAGACGATGACATCCCCTTGGCTCAGCGAGTCCCGACGGCATTGTCTGCTCAAAAATCGATTCGAAAACAGCTACACGACGAACGCCAGCAGCGGAAACTCGAGCGCGCAAAGAGCTCTCGGACAGCTGCTGAATCGCGTCCACCCTCCCGCCCAACAGAACCTGTTCCCGCACCAGTCCTCCCAACAGGTCGTAAACGCTCCCTGTCTGCTGCACCCTTGCCCGTTTCACTCCCGCGAACTGTCCCTGCTGAGGCGTTCGCGGTCGACGATCTCACCAAGAAGCTCATGAACCTCAAGAGTGGCTTCCGTGTGCCACCCATAGCCCCTCCCTTGTCCTTTGATGGACCTGTCAAGATCCCCACACGCAACGGCGGACTCTCTCGAAGTTCATCTCGAGGGCGGCACACCGATCAAACGATTTATTCGCAACAAAAGTCTCCCCGGGTGCCTGATGCCGCACCGCAGGATAGACCGTTGAGGACCATGCGCTCCTTCCATCGACCTGATGGGCGGCACTCTGAGACTCAACGGCAATCCTCCGAACAGACATCAGCATCTCGTCTAGGACGCAATCCAACGGCCGTCCTCCCTAGTCGCCCTGTTCGCGCTGGACGCGAAACCCCCTTGGCAGGATATACCAGTCCAGGTCGCGTTAGTGAAGATAATCGGAAACCATCGGCCAACATCCCCCGGTCATCCCCCGACAGGGAGGATGCTTCACAGCGAACGGTGCAACGACCACCCGTTCCCCCGTTGCCGATGCCAGACTCCACACCACCGCAACACACGGCTAGGGTCCCTGTGGTCCAGCAGAGGGTCTTTGTCGGGGACATGCAGCGGTTCAACATTGTGGAGATCGGACCTGTTACAAATGCGGGGGACGTCGTAGGTACTGTGGCGAGTCAAGGGATGCTGGATAGATCGGGGACGTGGATGCTTTTTGAGGTAGCTCAGGATTATGGCATGGGTGCGTGCCCCTCACGTCATTAGTATTCTTCGCGCTCAAGTTTTCATTGGCCGCAGAGCGGCCAATACGGGAGTATGAACTCTTGGCCGACGTTTCCGCCTCGTGGAACAAGGACAAGATGTTGAACGCCTTTGTTATTAAACAAACCCCATTTGCAAAACTATTGAGTCGTGCTGTCAGTCGTCCTTGGTAGTACGAGCAAAGTGGCTCACTAAATCAACGTAGGCCTTACCGACCAGCTCTCCCACCCATCGCGGCTGGGTCGAATGGGAGAGCAAGCGAGGAAAATGGAGTAAGCGTTGGATGGAGCTTCGCGAGCACGGTATATGGTTATCTAAGCGAGACACGGTAACGTTTTGATGTCACAGAGCTTGCCGCGACGCTCATCTTGGCCTTCAGGGCAAGGACGAAGTCTTTTTGTGTTCGCTATCCAATTTTGATGCCTATTTTGTAACTCGGCGGCACAAGGCACCCAAGGGCTTCGTGTTTGCCATCAAGTCTACTGATCATCTTTCGTTATTTGAAAACGCTGCGGATTATCTTCATGTATTCTCTTGTAACTCCAAGGACGGCGAAAAATGGATGCAGGTCATACTCGTCGCTCGTGTAAGCCAACTGTCGTTTCGTCTCGACTGAGGTGCTCATCTGTCCCTAGTCATACGTTCTTTATCAGGAACGGCATGTACTATTTGCAAAAACGGGGGAGGCACTCTCACAAGCAAAGCCGCTCACACATTCTCGGACCAGAAAACAGTCTGTGTCCAGTCGTCCCCCACAACCTCTGATTAGCGTGCCACCTCCGTTCAACCAGTCGCCAACCGCCAACGTCGCGTTTGAGCCTGGTTCCCTACTGGCGAAGCGGAAAGGAGATAGTTAGATATGTAGACGTGATTGCCCACACGCTCTTTTTGTTTAGCTGCGACTTATCTTGTTGCATGTATATCATGTAGATATGTACCTACTGTACTTTACACATATTATGGATAGCAGAAACGAGTGAGCCGTGCAAGCGTAAAAGGTCATGTAGATGTCTTGAGTTTCTTCTTAAGGGGCCCCTCGTCACCACCCTCCTTGGCCTCCCGGACTTTTGGCTTTGGCTTGGGTCTGGGCTTTGGCTTTTCGTCGTCCACGTCCATGGCATCACCTTCGTCGTCCTTCTTTGGTTTCGGCTTGGCTTTTGGTTTGGCCTTCTTCTTTGGCTCATCTTCCGCATCGTTCCCCTCTGCTGGGGCCTTGGACTTTTTCTTGGTGGGCTTCTTCTTGCCCGCTTTCGCCGCCTTGGTCAATTCCTGATCACCACTCGCATCCGACGCTGTGACGCCGCCGTCAGAGTCTGAATCGCTCTCGCTTGGTGAACCCTCGTCGCTCGACGACGCTTGGAAATCCTCGTCTAAATGAAAAGGTGAATGTTGGCCAGACATGTGCGATAATCCACTGACCTTCTTCGCTGTCGTCCTCGTCTCCACCAATGCGCGGTTTCGGTCGTTCGTCGCCACTACTCGCCACACTCTGCATCTCCTCGTCCGAGTCGCCACCAGCAGCAGCCATCATTATGTCCACATCGGCAACCATCTCGTTCTTGATCTTGACCTTTTTATCTTTGAGGAACGTCTCCACGGGTTCGTGTTCCTCCTTGTTAATCGACGTGAACGTGTATTCTGGCCCACTCTTGGTGACGATCTTGAGGTCAAAGGTACGTGCAGCACTCGCGCCCATGCTCGCACCAACACGCGAAAATACGCATTGGTGAATTTCAGAGAGCTCAATGAGCGTAGGCTGTTTGGACACGAAAAAGATATATTTTTCGAGCAGGAATAGGTCACCTTGGATAGCTTTTAGATTGGCCTTGATGCCAGGATGTCCGTCACGGCTGTCATGACATATACCTTAGCACCAGAAAACACGAACATGCGGAAAATTGGTACCTCGAGAAGGAGCCAGAGCCAATGATTTTCTTCTTCGACAATGCGCGGAAGACACCTGATACGACTTCGAATGTAGGGTCTTCATAATTCTTTTTTAGTCTGTCGTATTTCTCAATCTCCTCCCTGTAAGATCGTTCAGCCAAAAGTAATACTCATCCACCAGGAGTAAACACACTCGGCCATGTTCAACTCTGCTGTCGTCTCTTCCTCGCGCGCAAATTGCATGACCAGATATTGATATCTGGTCTGTCCTTGTCTAATCGGCGTGCTGAGACCAAGCTTCTCATGGTTGGAATGTCATATTGAGAGACTAAAGAGATGCTCACAATGAAAAGAACATGTTGATCGTCCTTGGGAAGCAGAAATAATTTAGAGATGCTTGAATAAAGAATTTTGTAGTCGTAAGTTTTTCCGCGGAGTCGTAGAAAGTCGAGGAACATGTCCACGTCATAACGTCCACGAGGAGTGAGCACGAGCACTTCTTCAAAGCTCAACACGAGATCACCGGATACTTGTCCAATCTCGGCCTTGTCTTTGATAGCATCGTGGAAGGCTTGAGCTGCGCTAACTTCCTCCCCGTCGTCCTCAACATCGGACTTTTGTGACCCGGCGTCCGAACCACGCGACTTTGACTGGGTACCAGGGACATAGAAACGAATCTCGACCATTTCATCCGGTGCGGACTTTGACTTTTTACCTGGGGATGTAGGCATGAATTCAAGCGACACTTCTGTTCTTCCGGCAATGTTGGAATTGGCAACTTGCTTGAGAGGTAACTCGAAGGCAGTCTTATTCGACACCAAGAACGCCAGGTCTTGTCCTGAGCAGAAGTGGGCGTCACCAGCGCGTGCCATACGTTGCCCAAAAACGAACCTTGGATATCGGTGACACCCCAATTCCAGCCCTTGAATGCTACATCCTTGATCTCCAGCGTCACGCCAAAGTGTTGTTTGAGTACACCCGCAAGTTTGTCATGGTCCTATGGCAAGCGTTTGTTCTGTGGTTTCCTCTTGAAACTCCCGAACTCACGCACCTCGCGCACGAAGCCATCAAATGTTTCTCTCCGCCTGTCCTTGAGTCCGACTCTAAGCTGGAAGTTCCTTGCGACGCGGAACCACTGTGCCCATTTAATCTCGTCTGCGGGTATCGCTGTCACTGCTTCGTTTTCTTCACCCTTCCACGCAATACCGCTGCCCGCCAGTCGTAGTTCTGCAGTGGCCATAAGCCTGAAGAAGACGTTGACCTGCCAAGATTGTACCCACTTCCGACCTCTGTCGATAGACCATGGTATATCTTGTCGAACTGGGTTGCAGCCATGACGGAGGGTGGTGGGCTAAGCCAACGCGCGCGCGTCGTATGTAATCAACGCGTCGGTCACTACTTGCCTGTTTGGACTCGTCCAGGTTGCTCGTCCACCGCTGGTACCTTCATGGACTCGACCCAGGAGAGAACATTCTGCAAATGGTGCGGGCAATCGCTCGTGTTGACTCCCATTCACTCTCACAGTCTTCAGGCTCAACACCAAGTTGGAGGCTAATGGACACCCACCCATGCACTCGCTCGTGCAGGATCTCTCGGATGGCGTGCGCTTGATTCAGCTAATGGTCTGTCGATCTCGCGCCTTGTGTCCTGTACTCTGATCATTCGTCGCATCTCAATAGGAAATCATGGGTGACGATCACCGTCCTCTGTGCAAAGTCAATACTCAAGTTGCTTCTAGGAGATACCTCGCTTGGAAGATACAACAGAAATCCGAGGATGCGCGTTCAAAAGGCAGAGAACGTGAACAAAGCATTGGAGTTCATCAGACAGAGGGGTATCAAACTGACCAACATTGGTCCCGAAGGTACTCTTGATGTAAGAAACATATAACACGACCCCATTTCTATCCACAGATATCATAGATGGCAATTTGAAACTTATACTCGGCATGATATGGACCTTGGTTCTGCGCTTTACAATTGCAGACATCAGGTAAGTGATGCGTATAACATGGCGTGGCAATGGTCTGAGTGTCACTGCAAGCGAGGAGGGTCTCTCAGCCAAAGAGGGTCTTTTGCTTTGGTGTCAGCGGAAAACGGCACCGTATAAAGAAGTCGATGTCCAGGACTTTTCGGTGAGCTGGTCAGATGGCCTTGCACTGTCAGTCTTTCCCCTCCTTTCTCCTGATTTTCCGTTCATCTCTATTCCCAGGTGTGCTCTTATTCATTGTCATCGTCCAGACCTTTTAGATTATGACAAATTGGACAAAGTAAGAGCCTTCTCTTTATCAAATCTTTTGGTATAACATCATTCCAGTCAGATCGCCACGGAAACACGCGCCTGGCGTTCCAGGTTGCTGCTGATCATCTTGGGATTCCGGTCAGTGTTGTCTCGTTCTGAGTGGGTGTCATTCTGAGGCATCTTTACCAGCAACTGCTCGAGGTCGAAGATCTCTGTGACTCTGACCGGCCCGACGAACGTAGCGTCATGACCTATATCGCTAGCTTTTTCCATGCTTTTTCCACGATGGGTCTGTTGTTGTTTTCGCAAGTGCCATTACTTATAGATTGTTTGTATAGATCAGGCGGAGACGGTCTCTCGTCGTGTCGAGAAGTTTGCAGAGCTTATGCAATCGGTATGGTTGAGCAAGAATGACTATGAGCGTAGGGTTCGCTGTGTATGCTATGGCTTCCGGTTCTTTTTTGTCACCCTCTGACTGCCATTCATAGTTGCTCCGTGCGCTGAGCGAAGTCCAAGAACGATGGAGGGCGAGTAGATTCACTGGCACGTACACGGACGCTAAGGAGCAGTCCTCGGTTTTTACAACATACAAGCAAACTACGAAGCGTATATGGGTCACAGAACGACAGGATGTCACCACTCTGTTTGGAAACATTCAAACAAAACTGAGGACGTATGGATTGAGAGAATATGTCCCTCCCCACGGACTTGCGCTTTCGGTCAGCAGAACTGGCACCTTTCTGATCCCTCACTCACCTCGGGCCTCTAGGATATAGATGATGCATGGAATGAGCTACTAGATTCCGAGGCAAAACGCTCTCGATCAATAAATGCACAAATACGACAGTGCGTGTGTCACTCCGCTAGTATGTCACTATGTTCATACTCTCTAGGATCAAAGAATCTCTCCGAAAACAGTTTGCCAAGCTCGCCAACGACTTTTCGCAACGTCTACACGGCGTCTCGCTCGACCTAGCTGGCGTCGAAGGGCCATTAGAGGTTTACCATGTACCTTTTCTTTGATTTCCTTGCTTGACTGTGGTTTTTATCCCCGAAGGAGCAGCAAGAGCAAGTACGCAAGATACAACTCCGGGTTCCCGGCCTGGCAGAGGCGCTGGACCGTGTAGCCAAGGCTGAAGGTGACTGCACGGAAGCCAACGTCGAGGAGAACGATTACACCATGTTTACTTGGCAAGACCTCGACTTTGAGCTCGAGCTCGTCACTCAAGCCATTGCGAAAAAGATATCTTTTATTGACAACCAAGCACGTGTTCCTTCGCTGTGCCTCATGATGGGATGTGTACTGACGCGCAGTAGATTGTATCGAGAAACATGACCAACTTGACGCCAGCGCAGTTGGAACAGTTTGAGAGCACATTTCGATACTTTGACCGAGACGAAACAAACACACTTATCCAGTCAGAGTTCAGTGCAGCCCTGGCCAGTCTTGGTATCATATACTCGGTGCGTAAAACATCCTCTCGCAGACCATGTTCTGAAAACATGCAGGATGAGGATTTGGCCTTCATCTACGATCAACTTGTCCAAGACTATGGAGCGGTGACGTTTGAAGCCTTTATTAATCTTTTGGTACGTGTTTGCATATCTGTCATTTGCCTGGAGCACCGACGATACTTGACATAGGTTGAAATTATGGAGGATCAAACATCGCATGAACAACTTCTAGAATCCTTCCGTGGCATTGCGAATGACAAAGTGAGTTCCGTCCAATCGTAGTTTAAGACGGTTGATTTTAAGACTGGATGCAGCCATTTGTGACTGAGCTAGACTTGAGGCTAGCTAAACTTCCTGTCAGTGCGATTGATTATCTACGGGAGGTGATACCTTGCTCCAAGAATGAAGCTGGAGACCCAGAGTACAACTATGAAGCCTGGCTTCATGACGTGTTCACGTGATACTCGCGAGCTGAAACCTCACTGTATCGCACTTAGATGAGTGATAGTTACCACGAGATGTACCATTTTCTTTTCAACACTGCTTGCATTGCAAACCGAGTACAACACATCCAATTATGATCACTATGGAATAATTTTAGGCGTCAAAAGTGAAGGAAGCGCCAACCTTGTGGGCAGGGCCAGAAGGAGCAGCCTCATTCAAGCGTTGAGTGTCTAGGGCGAGACCGAATGATGCTTTTACACCCGGACGGAGGGTCTGTGTGTAGCCTATACTTCTTGTGAGTGACATGAAATTTGCATGCAGACGCGGACAGACCAAGAGCAAGGACACCTGCGTTGTTAATCTTGGCCTTGACAAACGCGGCGGAGTCAAGGAAACTGAAGACACAGAGAGCAAATCAGACGCGATAGCGTACGGATCAATCAGACGTACGCCTTGGCACCAACTTCAAGAGCAACACCCGAAGTGGGGGATTTGGTGTCGTAGACAGCCTTGGCACCAGCTTCGACGTCGGGGCTGACACGGTGATAGTAGCTTGCCGAGAAGGTGTTGAGGTTGTTGAGACCGTGAACGGTAAGGGCGTAATCTGTGGCATTATAACCCAGAGCAGCGGCATAGCGGGTAATCTTGCCCTCGGTCACGTTGTAAGCAGCCTCAGTACCGAAAAGCAGACCGTCACGACCGAAGACGGTATCCGCAGTAAAAGTAGGGCCCTAGACAAGAGTGAGCAGAGAGAAGAAAACGAAGCAGAATAAGATACAACCTTGAAGACGTCAAAGGCACCACGCGTGTGGATGCCAGACTGCTTGTAGACGACGTTGAAGAGAGCAGACTTTGACCCCTTGTCGGGAATCAAAGAGGTATTGACATCGAGCTTGAGGCCCTTGGCAATATAATTTTCGAGCTCGATCTGGGACTTAAGGACGTTGGAAGTTGTCCAAGTCTGTGTGAAGACAAGGCCGTTCTTCGAGTCTGCGTATTTTGCCTCGAGATCACCAGTGATGCCCTGGGTCTTCGAATCACGGGTACCGGCGACCTTGAAGGTGACTTTGGAGGGGGTCTTGGTCTTTACTTCGAGGGAGGTGCCGGAGAAGGGAAAGTCCTTGGAGAGCAGGTCATTGGAGGACTTTCCGAGATCCTTTTGGGGCGTAAGAGGGGCAGGCTAGGGAAAAAGAGTGCACGGACCTTCCAAGAGGGGGGGACGGGCTGAGGGACGGACACGGACATGGTGGATGAGGAGAAGAGAAAAGACCGAAATGCGCGTTTTCAAGTCGAACCGGGACTATTCGTGTGAATATATTCGGAGGTATCATTTCCGACTCCGAGGATCGACCACTGCATGGGGCACAGCGCAAAACTACACAAACGCGTTGTGAGGCTCTCATCGTCCGAATGGTGGCAGTAGACCCATGTTGCACACAGAAAAAGACCGCGAAACAGAAAGAAGTGGTCCCGCCAGCACCACCGCCGTCTGTTGTCCAGTCGGCCAAAAAACGCGCTGGCCTCAAATCCAAGGCAAGGGCAAAGACTGGCGAGCGGGTCTTGGGCGATGCAGACTACGTGACGCTGCTGTCGGGTGGTCGACGAAAGGCTGCGGAAGAGGCGCGCAAACTACCATCATGATGTAATAAAATGACTGTACCCGGCCAAGTTCCGAGCCTTGAACTTGACCCACAAATGTTGAGACCACTCGCCAGATCCCTCGCGACTGCCGCACACAAATTCCAGCCAAGCCACGGCGTCCTCCCTGCTTCAACCTCCCCCGTGTCTTCGACGCTTCAGTTCTTCAATTCTGTCAACCAAGGTGCAGGTCAGATTCCCACCTACAGAGTGCTGGATGGCGTTGGCGCCCCCATTGAAGGCGCGGAGCTTCCAGACGTAGGTCTCCTTCTTCCGCAACATCTGCGCTCCTCACATGTCCGCCTAGATAACGCCAGAGTTTGCTCGCAAGTTGTGCGTTCGAGCCCCTGGTGCCACGGATCATCCATGACATTGCTTCTCCAGATATGAGCACATGCAGTTATTGCCGACGATGGACAACATTCTCTACAACGTCCAACGTCAAGGCAAGATCTCTTTCTATGTACGTCACTCCACATACTTACCAAGTCCGACTGATCTAATCAAGCAATTCTAGATGACTTCCGTGAGTTCATATCAGTCTGACTCCTGGGAACTCCTAACACAAACATGCTTCTAGTACGGCGAAGAAGCTACTATCATCGGCTCTGCTGCGGCATTGGCCAACGACGATGAGTATGTCTTGTTCACCTAGTCTTACTTCCTACTGACATCACATTAGAGTCCTAGGTGAGTCGTCTTGAGAGATCCGCCCAGTCGCTAACCATCACGTACTACCAACATAGGTCAATACCGCGAAATGGGCGTGCTTTTATGGAGAGGCTTTGGCATCAACGCTGCAATGGCCCAATGCTTCGGAAATCACGAGGACAAGTCCGGAAAGGGTCGACAAATGCCCATGGTACGCTCCCTCCCACCTCTGTTGACCCTTCCACACCAACCTCTTCATGTAGCACTTTGGTTCTCCTGAACACCACTTCCATACTATCTCGTCTCCCCTTGCCACCCAGATACCGCAAGCCGCCGGTGTAGGATTCGCCCTCAAGCGTGACCCTGCGAGGCGGGACAAGAACGTAGCATGCGTGTTCTTTGGCGAAGGCGCCGCGTCGGAGGGTGACTTCCACGCCGGCATGCTGCTTGCTTCGACGATACCCTGTCCAACCATCTTCTTGGCGCGTAACAACGGCTTCGCCATTTCAACACCCTCGCGTGAACAGTATCATGGTGACGGAATCGCCGCACGTGGTCCTGGGTATGGTGTCGAAACCGTCCGAGTGGATGGCAACGACATTTTGGCGGTATTCAACGCTGTCAAAGAGGCACGCAGACGATGCCTTGAAAGCGGCCGCGCTGTACTGGTCGAAGCTATGACATACCGCATCGGCCACCACTCCACATCGGACGACTCATTTGCATACCGTGGTCGGCAAGAAGTCGAGAACTGGAAGAAAATTGACAACCCGATCACACGTTTCCGCCTGTTCATGGAATCGAAAGGTTGGTGGGGTGAGAAGGAGGAAGAGGAGCTCAAGGCGAGACTCAAGAACGATGTCATCACCACACTTAAGCGGGCAGAAACAATCAAGCAGAGTGACCTTCGTGATCTGTTCACGGACGTTTACGGCGGTGAGGAGCCGTGGAATCTGGTCAGTCACGAGTCCCATGCACGAGTGATCCGTTGATAAATGTGTCACAGAAAGAGCAGAGGGAAGAGCTTGCAAGACTCCTCAAGAAATACGGAGAAGTCTGGGAACCCTGGCAAAAGGAGCTCAAGCGGTTTAGAGATGAGGGCAAGAAGGTTGTTGACTAAAGCGCGCAAGTCCCTGGATACCCTGGCATCTTTCATCGCACGCAAGTTCATGTACCCCAACCATTTGCCAATGACCTCACCCAATGCAATTTATTGACTAGGCTCTGCTTCACAGAGAGAAACCTTGTGGAGGATAAACATATGTTTAATTGAGAGTGATGCTTGGGTTCAAACTAGTTACAACAGTAAGACTGCTCTCAACTGAATTTGACACACACATGGGGTATGATATTGTTTTTGCTACCTTGCACAGTCCTGTGTGAGAATCTGTAAGCATGCAGTATGGGCTTACCTAATTCTGGTTAATCAGCATATATACTGTCTGGGATACTGAGTGGTAGTCACTCAGTATTGTAGCCTTTTGGCATAATGGTTAAGTGCTGGCAGTCTGGCCTTACAGAATTCCCCCTCTGAAGATTAATTGGCCAACAACATGCCTTTAAGAGATCACCATACTCTCCCTAGGCTGTCAATCCTTCTGCTGTCTAGCTTGATCAAATGCCACAGTTTCACTGGACCATACAATGCAGCCCCATGGCCAGAGCCTTGATGAAGCATGTTCTCCTGCAGAATCACATGCATATATTATTGCTGGGGCCAAACAATGACAAACAACCCAGCATTCTGTCAAAATCAATTGTGATCAACAGTATCAACACAAACAAGTAGGACAAACCCTGGATTATGTTGACCTTGTGCATGTCATTAAACAATTGTTTCACACAATAAGGTATATGGCTTTTGCATGATTTTGAGGGCACATTGTTTACACACAGAGTCTCCTTCAGACGACTTGAAAGAGGAGGATGCATGTCTGGCATCTCTGTATGAAAAGATGAAAGATGATTACCACCACAGAGAGTATGGGTCCCCTCACTGCTCCCCTAAGAAAGACAGGCTGAGTATTTGTTCCTCAAGAAGAACAGTTTGAGCATCAGTTAAAGGAGCATGTAAACAAGAAAATAATCAGATGACTTGAAAGAGGTGAACACAACAGGTTGGCACAAGGGACAGACCTTAGACAGCAACAAATTTGTTCATGTTTACAATCTGCAGCCGGAGTGACCTTGCTCTGCAAGGTAATGGCGTGATATGACTTCATCGTTCACTTTGAACCACCTCCTAGGAGAAAAGCTCCATTCATCAGTGTGTCCCACCTGGAAACCAGGGCATCGTCGACGGCCAGAAGGTGTGCACGCACAGCCTGTTGGCTCTCTCCGCTGATATCTTACAGGTCGTCAACCACTGCAAGGCAGCTCTGTCCTGCTTGACACGGTCGTCGACTCGGATGCCTCAGGGGAGAATAGGGTTGACCCTTCGAGCCAAAGCACAGTCCCCGGCGCGACATATACGGAGGCCTTGGGGTCTCCGTGCAAGGCATGTCCAGCAAGGAGCTCAGACATAACGGGACCCTGGATGCAAGCACCAGGGGGGGCGTGGAGCAGTTTGGTCAGGGCGCGGCGGGTGAAAGCGGCAGGGGCGACAGCTCACACGGGGTTCAGGGGGCAAGCGAGAGACGTTGGGTTGCAGGCAAGACCGAGTTTCGAGGATGATCTCAAGGCGTACCTGAGTTCAACGTCAACCTATGTCATTCAGTATCGTGACTCGAGAAGACAGGGGGAACGTAAAGTAATACGCAAGTGAATAGGATAGGGATCAAACGGCTATAGGTTAAGTAGGTAGAAATACTAGTTTCTCAATTGAAGGCCAGAGTACCTTGCCCACGTTCTGGGTCATTCATTCTGTGCACTCGGACTGTGTTGCCAACTTGAACGTTACCCATGTCCTGAGGTGTAATCAAGACGTATTGTTTCTTGTCGGACGCATTTGCAGTGTCGATCTACCGTCCCAGTGAGATGCGAGAAGGGAAGGACAATAATAAGCGTACGATCATACGCATACTGATGCGGCGGTTGACAGCATCCATGAAAACATCAAATTCATCTGCGATATATCATTAGGTGACTATGTGGAAGAGTCGGGGATCGCCAATTACCAAGACATCGCAAGGGACAACCAATGGAGTCCCACAAAGATAGAAGCAGGCAAATAGTTGAGAACGATTTTTCGCCACCACTTAGGGAACGAGGGTCTTTATCCCTCCCTTGAGTCAATGTTTGGTCGTCAGTTTGAACCTTGAGCTGTAACGTTTGGTTAACGTGGTCAAATAAGACTTTGCCATAGTAACCCCGCTCAGAAAGGTGGTACTGGAACACTAGCTTGCAACGAAGAGCGATGTGACGCCGGAATTCATGCCACCTATCTAGGCGAGTTGTGAGCGAGTTCTTCAATGCCTGGACAATGTGTGAGTGTCTCCCAAGTATCAAGCAGCATGAATAATACATGGTTGAGAGCAGAGAGGCTACGGATATCACGTTCGGCATTGTCCAGACTGGCCTTTGCCTTGTTTACTTCAATGGTCATCTCTTCAATACTCGCACCTTGCCTTAAAAATAGCGTTAAAGCGAGATCACCGCCACAAATATAACGCATACCGACGCTCTCGTTCTTTCAGCGCTGTTTGGACCGAATCAAGCTCGCGCTGTACCTGGGCCACTTTCCGGGGATTCTCAACCCTTTCACAATACTTTTCTGCATGATCTGTCCAGCTAGCAAATTCTTCCTGAAGCGTCTTCACAACCGTGTCAATCTCTCCGGACGTTTTTCTCTCAGTTTCGAGCTTCGTCCGATAATAGTTCTGGTTCTGCTGCGTTTTGAGACGAGTCTCCACTGCTGCTTCTATTTTGGCCTGCACGAGGTTTTAGCCCACATACGGCAAATATTGATGAATGCTAACCATGACTCCACCACGGAGCTGTTCAAAGTTCTGGATCTGCTCCTTGACACCATTCGATTCAGTCAGCAGCACGGCCTGCTGCTCATCAACAATAGCTTTCCGCTCCGCGAGATCGGTAAATTGCTCCAACAATGCGGCTTTATCGTTCTCAGCTTCCTGTGGGGTAAAGTTAACACAAATTCAGCAGGGGGTATGAGGTGGATACACACTTGCTTCGCATTCTCAAAGCCTGAGAGTCCAGCTGGCATATCTTCATTGGCCTCTTCTTGAAGCTGAGCGTGTGATGTCTTTGCCGTTCGCAGATTATCGTGAGCTTGCCGCTCTAGCCTCTGAAAAAAAGAATGTCATGATGTTGCGGTAATAAATGTACATCACGACTTACAGAAAGATTGTCGATTTCCCGGCACGCATTGTCGTAAACTTGACGGTGCTGGTTAATCTGTGCTTGGATAGCTTTATACTCTGACTCGGCAACCTGTAAATTCTTCTCCCAATCGCTATCAAGGAACGTGAAAAAAATGATCATAAATTTGTAAGCGTATACTTACCGGCGTGTGGCAGCATCGCTTGGTGTGAATAACATGCGCCGCGGATCATGTGCATTTACCCTCATGAGATTGATGGATGAACCACCTCCCTCTCTGTGGGTCGTGACAAATCATTGACAAGATAAAAGGGCCAAAGTCACGCACGGATATCTAGTCACCCGCATGTGGTCAGCTGTCCACGCAACACCACCTCCACTGAAGCTTTTAAGGATATTATCACCACTCTTGCGGTCTGTCGCAAGCACCGTCCTTTCGATGTTCGCAGAGTTGATCAAAACTCGAAGAACATAGGGGTCAGAAACCTGCCTCAGCTGATGGTCACTATGATCATGAGATGCATCTCGGCAAACAACGCACATCCAATGCACGCAAAACAGTAAGAACATCTCCGCGCGGCTCGCCAGCCGTGTAGTCAAATAAATCTCTTTCCGAGATGATAACGTTGGCATGAGAGCTAGCAAATAAATAAGCATCAAAAAGGAATAAGAAATTAATAGACGCACTTTCTTGATTGGTCAAGAATTTTCTTCAATTGGGGTCGGTCCCTCGCGTCCGTACACGCAAAGGACGTCATCAAGCTTCCTAGTTGCCCCCTTAACAGAGGCGCCCACTTTTGATCCTTGAGTTTCACATATAAGCCAAGTGGTCCAACAGGAGTATCTCCATGCCACTGCGACTTGCTGATATTCTGTAAGACGCTTTTGATATCATGACCATAAGGAGCTAGACTGTTCTTCTCCTGCTCTTTGCACTTGGTAATCATCGTGTTGCATTCAGTGATACGCTCTTGGAGTCGCCGTTTCTCATCATCAGCCGCTAGTCCTTTGGACTTGATCTCATCCCCTTTAACAAGTTCAGCACGCTTCTGTTCGATGACGTCCTTGTTTCGGCGATCAGCTTCCGCAACGGCCTCCTTCGCAGCATCGAGACGGCGGTTAAATTCGTCACGCTTCGCCTGCGTATGAGCTTCCAGACGGCGAGTCTCCTCCGCAATTTTCTCGTCGTATTCTTTGATGGATTTGTTCAGTGCACCCAAGCTAGTATTCATTGTACTTTGGTCGTTCTGAAAACATCTCAGCGGAAGTACGTTGATCTCATCTATGACGCTCACCCTGAAGTCGTTGAGCTTGACCCTATTGACTCGCATTTTCTCCTGGAGCTTATTGCGCTTGTCGTTGAGATGATCAATATTTCCTAGCTCCGAGAGTTCGTTTTCAAATCGCTCAACTTCTTGGGAAGCAAGCCGAAACTGGGACTGACAAAGGGTCCTCGAGTTCAGTGACAACCCGGGCTTAGGAATGGCGAACATACCTCTGCTGTCTGAAGCTCGTCTTCGAGGCGCGTCTGACGGTGCTCGGCCTTAGCTAGATCTGCAAACTTTGCCTCCATTTCCTGCACGATAGATGTCGACAGCGTCACTGTGTTCAACAAAACACACTTGCCTCTTGTTTCGCAGCCACGTGAGCCCACGCGAGTTCTCTCTTGAGTTCGTCAGCTTTGAAACGCTGTTCGCGAGCTTTAGATGCCTCCTGAAAGCGTGTCTTGGCTTCCTTGAATGTCGCGCGGAGATCCGGAAGGACCTGCTTCTTCTGATAAAGTAATTTCTTGGTTTGGTTAATGTTGTCTAGACAAGTATCATACTCCTCGCTGAGCTGGGTCAGTTGCGTCCCGCGAAGGAAAAACTAATGAACAATGTTCAAGTAATGTCCGCTGCAAACTATGAGATAAGACGAGCCTTGTATTTATCGGAAGGGTGAGAAGCATTCAAGAACTGTCGCGCAGCATCTGGAGACGCTAATTAATAGCTGGTCATGACCCTGTCTGTCGAAATCTTGCCTTGAGTAAGGACATTCATAGGATTATCGACCTGAATATTCATATGGTCGCAGATAGCTGCTAGTTCGTCTCTCTTGTTGGAGATGACGGCACCGTCCTTATTCATAATTTTCCATAAGGACGATCCATCCCGCGTGAAAGTACGCCGGATGACAATACTCCTCCCATACTCTTTGGGCTTGTAAGCTTCTTCGCCTTGATTCTTCAATGAAATCGTGACTTCTGCCTTGCTGTGCAAGGCGTAAACGCAATGCGGCAGCAGATTCAGAACCAAACTTACTGTTGACCCTCACGAACAAATGATTTGAGTCCACTACCACGCCCGGTAGAAGCTGATTTGCCGCCGAGAGCGATCGTGATGGCAGACAAAACGGCGCTCTTGCCACCTAACAGGGTTGAATTCAAACGTTGACGGTACAGCAGGCGCATATAACTCACTTCCGTTGTGTCCTTAAGCAAACATCAGCGATGGTCACGCGGCTGGCTATCTCGGCGGCCTACCGATGATGAAGTTGACCTGGGGGCCAAACGTGAAGGTCAGATGAGGATGACACATGAACTGCTTCATTTCGACAGATTCTATGATTCCATGCTCTGCGATGCTCTTTCAAAGATGGTATCAGATGCGTCAGCTATAGACGGGAAACCACGCACACCAATAGTGTTGCGACGCTGCTCGAGTTTACGGCGGATAGCCTCACCGTGGTCCTCCTCGAACCTTTTCTCTTCCTCTTCGTCTGGTTCATCAGGGTGGAAGTCTTCCTCTTCCTCGTCGCCAGTGTCATGCTCCTCGGCCCTGGCCTTCCCCTTGCCATTGATAACCGGCTTCCTTTCACGTCGCGGGGACGAAGTGGGATCCACAGCGAGGTCATCACTGTCCTCCGTTCTTGCGCGCTTGGATGCCTGGGATGATGTGGCAAACACATCGTCGTCGCTGTCGACAACATTCTTTCGTTTGGCCATGATGAGCGTCGAAGTAAAGAGACGCACGCGACGCGACGCGCCAGAACATCAATAAAGCCAAATAAAATATAGCCACGTGCTTCAATATATGAGCCAACTCCATTAGTCAATGGTTATTGTCATACTAATCGTCATTGTAGCCATCATCCAGCACGGTGAGCTTGAGAGATAGTGGGAGTGGGACTGAACGTAACGCGTTCTCATGTCGAAACCCGAGCGGTGTCGTATGGGAAGTAGGCATGTTAGCCGAGTTGCTTCTTGATTGCCATGTCACACGATTGGCGGTAACCAACTCCAGCTCAAACTTGTTCTCTCCCATTTCTTCTTCTCCCGTTTTCGGGCCTAACTTGACTTTCGCTGCCCGGAAAACGGGTTTCCACTCCCTTGATACCTCTCCAGATACCATATACCATTTCGATAACCAGAGTTCGGAGACCAGCAGAGCCGGTTTCGAACACCAGCCCATAACATGTACGTTGATCAGTACCTCATTTTGCCCCGTTGAATTACATTCATTCTCAGGTATGATAGTGGATATCACCCATCCGCCCTTGCTCCTATGGCTGGTGCTGTGACCCCTCCAGCCCACGCAATTCCCTTGGCTGCACCTCGACCTGGTTACCCTGCTCCCGTCGCCAACCTCAACGTCTCGAGTCTCTCTCCCTCAACCTCTCCTTCGAGCCAGTCAAAGGAACCATTGCAGATGGGGCAGGTCCCTCAAGCGCTTCGTGTCACGCGCCCGCAGGCGGATATGGGGCTTCCTCGTGTGCCCCCGCCTATTTATCAGACAGCCGTTCATAGACCATCTGTGCCGAACACGCCTCATCCACTTCAACCACCGATGACCCCCATTACCCCTGTCTTCGTTCGCCCTTCCAAGTCCCCCGCTCCATCGGACGTCAAATTTTCAGAGACCATCATGCGTGGTAACTCTGAGGACAATCTACTGCCCAAACGTGGGGAACGTGGGGATGATTTCTGGAGAAGATTCAGTATGATTGCTAAAGAGGAAAGGAAACCCAGGTACGGCCTTGTGATCATCAGATCGACGTAGGTTAATCTACCTCCTAGTTCTTGGTTGGCCAAGACTCAGAGCAGAACAAATCGCTTGTCGCGTTGGGTTTGGGTGATTGGCGTGTTCCTACTCATCGTAGGTACTCTCTAACCAATCCAGTGCCGGATAAAAACCTTTTCTTTAGGGCGCTGGGATCGGAGTCGGGCTTTGGTATCATATTTCACATACTACACCTTCTAATCAGCAGCCGACTGCAGTTGGTGGTGACGCGAATGAAAAATCTGGCCCCAGCTCTCCGACGCCAGCTGGCCAGTCATCTTCGTCCCCCCTTGTTACACCTACCCTCACCGTCCGTAACATGGTGTCGTACCATACACCGACACCATTTGCATATATTCGCCTGCCATCTGAAGGGACTACACGACCAAACTTCTCAAAGCACAGCAAGAAACACTGGCTTCGCAACTTCTAATACCTCCATTATTGCAAGACTTAAACATAATCTCCGTTCCCGTTGTGTGCACTATCGCGCTCTTCAGGGTTTATCGAATCCCATTCACCCTCCATTTTTGGGATGACGTCTGTCCAGACAAGTGTCCTGTCCTCTCGTTTAATCATCACGTCGGATGGATTTGTATTTATTCCATATTTGATCGATTTTGATCTGATTGGTAACCTCGTCCACTTTTTTTTTGATAGCTTTTAGCTCGAACCGCATCAGCTCTCGTGTCTATACAGTAAGTAACTTTTGGACTCTGGTGTCTACGATACAAGATCGATCTGGATTTGAATATGAATTCTTTCCCGCTTAAAGCTGGCCGATCGTTGCGTGCTACAAATTTAAATCGGGTTTAAACTTTTGCGCTACGGCTCAACGTCTTGGGTAAAATTGAGCGTGTACAGGCTACACGAGCCTCATTAGCAATAGGATATTTGGCTAAAGCATTGTATGGTACTAATCCGAGTAAGTCAGGCGCGATCATAAACTGCGAGTGCAGTCGACGGATGAGTGTCGAAGGCGTAACGAAAAGGCAATAAAGATGTGCATGACACGTTATCCACGAAGCCTTGTAGCAGGCTGCTTCCGTTTGCCAAGACGTGGGGTTGACTTGACAGCCAGTGGGACATCCTCCACGATGTCTACCTCTCCCTCAGAACTCAGTATTTCCGCATCCATTGCGTCTCCATTTCCTTGCTTACTTGCCTCTCCTTCTCGGGATGTCTTCTCGGCCTTCCACTCTTCCGACAGCCTCATGATTCGGGATTTCAAATACTCCCGGAACTGCGGAATTTCGTGGTCCTGCCACATTTTTCTGCGTTCCGAGCTTGGAATGGTGCTCCTCGTCTGTCAACGGAATTCGTCATGTCACCTGGCGTGGTGAGCACAAACACCACATACAGCGAGAATTCGATCCACGAAGTCTCCCGGGGCACTCATAAGAACCTTTACAAAGTGAAGTAGGTATATCCCGCAATCCCAAGTATTTGGCTGGACAGGAACCTGCACACGGATCCATGTCATTTACGTAGAAGAGGATGAAAGATAGATTACCTGAACTTGCTTGCCAATTGCTGCGCGCACTTGGTCAAAGTTACGTTTATCCATTGCCTCCCGCTCGAGATATCGCCCAAGAACTTTGATGGCTTGGGGATGTCGAGTGCCAAGGGAGTCGAAGGTAAATATGTGGGTCCTGAGGAGATAGAGCAATCAACTAGAAGCATCTCGCCCCCTTGATAAAATGACATACTGCGCAGGCCAATCTCCGGATGATGATTGTGTTACGGCTAACATGTTGTCTACCTCAGCCTCTTGCTCTTGATCCTCGACACTGCCTTCCCCGTCGGCGACAATAACTGGCCTCGCTTCCCCCTGCTCGGGAACGGTTCCATAAAATTGGCTAACCGGTATACCTGGCAGAGACACCGAGATAGAGGAGTCAGGCACTCGAGCAATCTCATATATCTCGTTTGGAGCGACGTCGGTGGCGGACATCTCCACGTCGACGTCCATATATTCAGAGAGTGGATACTCCAGATCAGGTGGAGACGAATCCCGAGGTCGGTTTCCGGAGGGAGCAGAAACCAGTTCTGATCCAACATTGAGAGAACAGGGTTTATCAATAAGCATATCTTTGCTTTCGGTCGAGCTGGGCGTTGTTGTACGTGTGGCACCCATGGAAGATATATCTGTCTCCTGCTCCCCCTCAAGACCCTGCATGGGGAAGTGCGTTCGTTTGAGCGGTACCTCAGAAGGCGCAGGTTCTAAAATGGCAACCTCTGAATCGACTTCAGCGCGTCTCTGCGTTTGCTTTCGTTTCCGTGTCATTCGTGCATTGGAGCGGTGGAGCGGTGGAAGAGGAGGTTCAAGGGTATATCCAGGCTCACAGATGACAGCGAGGTACCAATGGATACTATATAGGACAGTGAGTACAAACACGCAGCCTGACAGAACGAAAGGTACTTCTCGTTGATAGGAACGATGACATATTTCTTCGCGAATAAGTCGACTTTAGATGTCCACTTACGCACACTTTGATATCCATCCTCTGGGCTATGGGAATCGTTAGAGGAGCGATTGCGTGAAAAGAAATTAACGAACTTCTTTTTGTTGTTGAGTTTCTTGTAAAAGAAGGAGCTAAAAACGTGGACTTGATCCGCAAGCATCGGGTCCGTCTTGCGTAGGTCACTCAACCAAAGCCTGAAAATAATTGGATACATCGCACTTAGCTAAAGGAGGGAAACGCACTTAAGACCAAACTCGATAAGGGTATCGTTGAGGTATTCTTCCGGTTGCAACCTTCGGAGATCGCTATGCATGATGCTCAGCCCCCCAGTACCAGTCGGAGGATACATGAGGATGCTAAACAAACATGAATTTTGGAAATATTTTGAAAAAGAAAGCCTACACTTCGTCGGGTTCCAACTGAGGCGGTGGTGGGACTGGGGATGAAATTCTCGAGGACTGGATTACGGATTGTCTCGCAGAGCGGCGAGGTACATATACCCCTGAGTCTCCTTTTTGAGGGTTGCTAAAGGAAAATGTCAGGAAATAACTGAGATGAGCTTACTCTCCTTACTAGTCGGGAAAAGACGTTCGTGTCCTAACGGAAGTAGATGAACTAGGTGTCACGGACCGCGCTGCTGCTAATGGCCCGCTTTCACTGCGATCCTCCTTTCTGGACTGTGTTTGTTCAAACATCTCGGCGCGCTGAGATGCGTATTCCCAAACGCGTGCACCACTGGATGGCCTAAGAAAACTTATACTTAGTTCCTTATCGCAGGATAAGAAAGCATTCTGACGTAAAGACTTGGACATCACGATCATTGAGCGCCTTTTTTATCCCGGTGACAAATATCTGGTAGTCCGTAGCAAAACCTCGATCTTGTGCCGAGAAGCGGAACGTCAGGTTTTCCCTACCGCGATCCCCGCCTGCAACACGCATACAGAGCGAATGAATAATAAATGGCAAGCGTTGAACAATATGCCAACATACCTCCCCGGAAACCCTCGTATTTGCGTTCGGTTGTCTTCCAATCCCGTCCTTTCGTGGTGGTGAACTGGATCACTACGTCCGTGTGTAATTTGTTCGTAGAGTCATTCACAACCTAGTAAAAGGATAGCATTGAATACGTATAACGGAAGACAATGAAATATGTTACAATGGCTTTGTTGACGTCTCTATCGAGCCTGAACTCGATCTTGGACGGAGGCGACTGATCCCATACTATCTTGACTCTTTGTTGTTTGGGTTCATATGACAACTTGAGAGGTATGGTATCTGAATGCTGAAAACGGTGGAAACCGATACAGCAGGCCTCCAGTGGCAGAACCGGAGTGTCGTGCCTCGAATTTACGAGGTTCGATGAAGAAGTTCCAACATGATCAACCACACTTGTTCTTCTTTGATCTCCACGCACGCCCTAGAAGAATGCCATAAGATCCTAAACCTCCAGTTGCCCTCGCACTTACCCCGTCTTTCCCTTTCATCTGAGAGACCACCGTCCCACCCGCCCCGCTCGACGTTAACGTTCTTGTTACAAAGTCAACTTCAACCACGGGTTTCCGGGTAGCTGCCGGTGCGGATGCAGATGATGCGCTCTCATATTTAGATCTACGTTCTTCTACAATACCCTTCGGTACCCCCGGAGACTTCTTGGAGTTGGGCGGCCGGCTTGTACGTGGAGGAGGTGTAAATTGCTCGATCTCTTCCGAACCTTCCGAGCCCCCGACGACAAGCTCAGACAATTCCTTCGCGCGTCCCTTTCCTTTCTTCGCCGCGGACGAGATGGACTCTATTGGATGCGTTTCGAAGATGTGAACGGAACGGCGAGCCAAGTTTAGTGGGTCCGGAGATGTTTCTACAGTGCGAGGAACCCGTTCTCCAAGGTCGTCAGAGCTGTTTTCGAGAGAGATAATTTCAGCGTCATTCGAAAGATTACTACGATTCTTAGCCCCGCGACGAGGCTCGATTACTTGGATATCGGGTACCAAACCGTTGCTGCGAGAAATAGGTCCTCTAGCAGACGTTGACGACACACCGTTGGATGTTGGACCTGAGGAAATATCATGATCAAGCTTTTGGCGCTTCCGTGTATAGGGATCCTCGGGAACGATAGCAGCTGGCTTCCGCAGGACGGTCTGCGTGGTGGTAGGGTTTCCTAGGCGGACTTTGAGATTATTTGTGAACCTGTAGGGATTCAGTGAAGGTTTCTAGGGGGCAGAAGTAAGATGAAGTGCAGGAATTGAAAGCTGTTCCTCACATCATCTTTTGCTGCCTTTGCCAGGACGGTCTGTTTGACATTATGGTTCCCTGGGGGGCGATAAACGGCGTCAAATGTGTCTAAACCAGTGGAGAAGGGAGCATCGTGAGGATGCAAAGGTCGCTATTGAGCAAAGTGAGATGGCGTGGATGAATTGAAGAGTGTTTCTCACTCCACCGTTAGCTGGGATCGATATTTTAGTCGGCTCTTTTGTCCAGACACGTCTGGGAGAAATGAGGGATTGAATGAAACCGGGGTACTACGAGGCACTCACCCCGAGCTGCTGGAGGCGTCCCTTAAGTTGGCTGGTGCGCTAATTGACTCGTACGACGTCGAGGGCTTAGGTCTACTGGGGCCGAGCCCTGTCATCGAGGGCGTTGAAGGGTGATCTTGATCGTGTCAGAGGATTTCGGAATCGGGTCCTCGTCTGTGGTGGGTACACAAGCGTTGAGGTGGTCCAAGTTGATTTGCCATAACAAGTCACTAATCCCATGTGCTAATACAACGACCTCTCTACAAGTCACTACACAACCTTACTCTCCGAGCATCCCCAGCAGGCGATAGAAATCCGCAACCAAATATAGGCTCCCTGTGAGGACTACCAGATTTTCCGCGTATACAGCTTGTCCGTTTTCGGTCCACTCAAATGCATTCCGCAGCTGACAGCCCGCCGAAAGATCACTTGGTGCAACCCACACATCCTCATCTCTGAGATGGATTAACTGGAGGATTGTGTCCCGTATTTCCAAAGATGGGACGCAAGTCACCCACGGCATACCTTCTGGTGGCGTAAACTGCAGAGCCGCGACCCTCACCTTTGTCTTAGAGCCATGAAAGTGATGTCGCAAAAGGATGGGAGACAATGTGTCCAGAGGCGTTTTGGGGGGCGAGTGAGAGAGCGCAATGATGTACGTTATATGCAGGGTTGACCCTGGTTTAAGACGGTTGACGAGCTCGGAAACGTAAGAAGCAAGAGTTTCCGCGGAAGCAGCATTGTGAGCGCCATCCACTAAAACAACGGATGGGTCACGAGTCGAGCCTGCCGTCACGGGACACGGTAGCGTGTGGAAAGTAAGCCGCGCAGGCCAAGAGACGGTCTCGATCCCAGCACGGACGGTTTCGGCGGTGATCCCGCGAGACAAGGTTCCACCGAGGGCCTGTGCAGCCATCAAGACAGAGATAATAGTCAAGGAGAGCGACAGATTATCGAGTTGGTGGGCACCATGTAGTGGAAGCGTGGCATGAATTGGTGAGGTAAATGGGGCGGAATGAAACTCGATGGGCTGTCCCGGGGGAGAGATAAAGGGTCGCTCTGAGGGGGAGAAATGATATTCCTCACCCGAATGCCGTGGACGGGCTGGGGTGCTAATAAAGAAAAGGCCGCGTATATCTTCGACGACATGTCTGGCTGAGACCTCTACGATGGGATGTTTTTGTACACCGAGAATAAAGGGCTTTCCAGGTCTCGCGATTCCAGCTTTGTGCAACGCAATGGACTCGACTGTGTCCCCAAGAAATTTTTGATGGTCTAGATCAACTGATGTGAGAGCAGACACCAGGATGCAGTCATCCGGAATGAAATTGGTTGCATCGTGTCGACCGCCCATTCCGACCTCGACTACCACCACATCGAGCTTGGCGGCTTCAAATATCTGAAGCGCTACAAGGGTTAACAGCTCAAATGGAGTGGCACCAGTATGGAGTTGTTGGTCTGCGGCAACGACGAGACCGTGCGCATGGTCGTACACGGACGGTGTAACGGGCTGGCCATTGATGAGAATGCTGTCATGGACGGAGACGAGGTGTGGGCTGTTGAATCTGCCAACGGAGAGGCCAGAGGCCTGGAGGATGGAGGCAACGATACTCGTTACGCTTCCCTTTCCATTCGTTCCTGCAACGTGGATGGTTGGTCTCTGGAATGGTTCCAGGTGCGTTGCGAGTCGTTCGACTCGTTCCAGTCCGAGATGAATTGACATCCTTTACGACTGCAGGCGGCTCTCGATCAAAATATCGACAGCCTGGGATCTCTCCCTTTTACTAATGTTTTCCCGGCCGTCGCTGATCGAATGACTCCGATCTACTGGATAAGAGCTATCAGTCTTACTGTAAGTTCTGCCACATGAACTTTCATTGTCGCACAGCACCCTCCGGATTGTTAGGCCCGCCGTTCCGAGAAATAGTTTTCTAAGCCAGGAGTAGGCGTTTCGTTCCTGGCTTGGTCAGTTTCTTAGCCTTCTTCCGCGGTCTCCTCCCACCTCCTGCACCATGGCGACTTTTTCACGTGGCACCCGGAGACCAGATACAGTATCTTCTTTCTTTGAAGGATATTTGCGTCATCTGGGTCCATGAATGTCCAACTTCTTTTGGGAAAAAGGTGAGGTTGGCTTGTTTTCTGTCCGGCATTTGGAAACGCAAAGTTTGAATCCTGTTTCCTAGAATATCTACTAGTTCTTGAGGTAGCAATGTTCCTCAGGGCCTTACCGGATGTGAGTGTGCCCGGTTGCAACCCCGACGATGACTCAAACGGCTGCTCTCTCTGCTGTTGCCTCTCTAATTGTTATAACCCAACCACACACGCGAACCAGAAATGCCTTTGTACTGATCTCACCAATAATATCCCCAAAGGCTGTGGGCGATTTTCGATTCGATTCGAGCATGTCAGTCATCATTCTTTCGGACTGTTGCTCTTATGTCGCTTGTTCCGCGGGTGATGATAAGTGGCAAGTCCAGCTTTAGAATTCGTACTAAATTATGATTAGTATTGGACATGTTATCCGGCGACTCTTCGTTGAACATGCAGATGATGCTGAAAGTTGCGCATTCATTAGCGTCGCACTGGGAGTCAAGATTCAAGGAAGCAACGGGTTCAATGCACCAAAGAACTAGCTGATTTTGCCGTCGGATCCATTCCATGTGTTGGCACCTAGGCTTGCGTTGGAAGGGCTTCAAATAAACTGCGCGTTTCGTTTATACAGGCTCAGATTGTTATCACAGGCCTAGGTCAAAGACCACGATGCCCAATGCCGGTAAATTGGCAGGCCCATGCGAATAATGCCTCGCTGTAAAATACTCAAGAGTCTACCCCTTTCATACACAGCATAGCTCCGCTGATCTCGTAGGTCTTGCCTGGCTGGACGACAAGAACTTCAGGGTTTGCGTTGCTACCTTTTTGGATGAACGCAACTTCCCGGTCGCTCCTCTCCCAACCTCTATTCTCCTCAGGTTTGACATCAAAAAACTTGTTACTTCCATTCTCATTGGTGACATTGGTGACACGGATATAAATGACAGACGATGTCTTGTTGTAAAAGTGGACTTTAGGCATTTTTCTGCATTCCTAGCTATGAGTCGTTGATAACTGTGATAATGACGGCGGTGTCATACGTCTCGAATGGATAACGGCGAAAAGTAACGGCGAGTGCGATGAAGGACTAGGTGAAAGTACGAGTGAGCACGACAAGAGCGCAGAACTGACCAGAGGCAGTGCGATAGTTTCCTGAGCTTCTTTGAGTAGCAGCAGTGGTCTCTTTATCCTCCACAAGCTGGGGTCGTGCTTGAGACAGACCTCGGACAGCTCCACGAGTTCAAGCACGATGATCGGACACCATGCAGCCGTGGAATCCCTAGCGATGCCACCGCTGGCCAAACTCATCGGCCATGACGCGATGCAATTGAATGAGACACGAACAAACGGTCTGAAAAAGGGCGACTTCACACGTAAAACCTGGCCTTGCCAATGGCGTTAGTAGCTCTTCCGAACCTTCGAGAACGGCTCCAGTACCACCGATATCTTCACGACACCAGAAACCAGGAAAAGAACGGACCAGAGCCGCGACTCCGTCACCTAGGCGGCGACCGCCGTTCTCCAAGAACGACTAGTGACCTCCAACGAGGTGGTGCGATCTTCACCAGTTCCTTCCCGTGTCTCGCACTCGTACACGCCGCCTTACGGTGTACTTGGCATAATAAGTCTGGCACAATCAACAGTTAAAAGTTGTTGTGGCACGGCGGAACCTGCACTGGTGGTCCATTAGACGAAATAACTGAAGTATTCCTGCGGCACTTGGCTTACCACGAGAGAATGTCAAGATGCTGATGGCTGTATCGATCGCTAGACCTGCCAGTATCAAACTGCGAGGCATATTTCGTTTACTCACATCATTCTCTTGGATTGCAATCATTGCATTAGGGAATGGACCTCAACTCGGAGCCAGAACAAAGGAGTATCTCCGTACGGTCAATATCACGCCCGTTTGCATTATATCGGTTCAGACAGACCGTGACTGAGACACAAACGTTGAACTTCAGGAATCGTATTGCCGGGCTCGCTCAGACGGCGTTCGACTTGTGCTCTCAGGCCTATTGAAAGAGTAAAATCTGGTGATCACAGTTTCAAGTTGTAAATGGCGTGTTATTGGCACGTTCTCGAATCATATGTACATGTCGATAAGCACAACAACACCGGAATGCTATCAATTCGCAAATTGATATTTTATCTATCTCGTCAACGTTCATCATGGATCCTCGATGCATTCGTCGTGGCTCTCCTGCGAGGGTATGGACTCGACGGGATACTGAGATCGACCGGAGGCTGAATGGTGCGAGCAGCGAGCAGCAGTCTCAATGTCTAGGATGTACTACAGGGGGGACGAGAAAGAGTCCAGTCGATAAATCATAATAAGATGTGTGCTATAATATGAAGAATGTATCGCGTTGTGGTGGTATAGGCATCAGTGCCAACGAAAAGAGTGGAGTATCAAGGGCACGTATTGGTCATCTTATTCAACGGGAATTGGTATCCAGCTTGTGCCCAGGTCGTTATATTCGGGTTGCTATAAGCGTTTAGATGGCTACAGATCCAGTTAGATGGCAAAACTTAGACGACACTGACATAACGCACTTGTTGATATAGTCTGCGGTTGGATGGCTGGGAGGGTCGCACGTCAATGCGTTTTGCAGCCCCTCCCGTTGGTATAATCGAACGTGTTCGACATACATTGCGCTTGGAAATTGAAGGGCAGCGTAATCCGCACCCTGGAAGGAGGCTAAAACGACCATCAATAACTCAAGCGTACTGGAACTCGAGACCTGCTTACGAGACATGCCCAAGTTGAGGATAATGAACTGCCGAGCATGAGTCTAACCGCATTCTGGTGTCAGACAGAAACTCACCATTGGTTCTTCAGAAATCAACCTCGAGCTGACCTCAGAGATCGAATCTGGTCCGACGGAGGCCGATGTAATTTTCCACGTTTGTGCGCTTTCACTGTACCAGGTGATGTATCCAGTGGACCGATCATTGGGATTTGACCAGTACTCGAACCCATACGTAGCATAACCTTGGCCATTATAATTTGAACTGTCGACATAGGTCAATGCAGACAGGGCTTGTTGGTAAACCGCGCCCTGGTATGAGTTGAGTGCGGTAATCGCCGAATCGTTGATAGTGGTCGCAGGGGACGCGTTGTTGAATTGGTACTCGTAGTTATAGGGTGCAACTTGGAAACTCTGGGAAACTTGACCTCGGAACGGAATGGTAGCGAGATTTATTTGGGCTTCCAAGATATCAATTTCGGGTACGCCACGGCCTACGAATCCACTGCTCGTCGTTGGGCCAGGATGATCCTGACCAGGGCATGTACATGCCGAGAGTCTTTGGCCGGGCTGGTAACTTAGCGGGCCACCACCATTGCCACCCGTGGCGGCCGCTGCCGGAGTGCCATCATAAGTTTGGTTCGGAAGCGTTCCCAAGTCGCAGCTGTCATAACTGTATGGCCATGTGCCTATACGTAAAACTATATAGGCTTTCTGAGACAACAAAAACGAGAGACCCACCTTCCGTTGTTCCACCAAAGCCAGGACGTCCCTGTCCAGCAATGGTAAGATCCGAGGATCAGTCGACCCAAAGAAGCTTACCAAATTTCCCATAGTCCATGCACCTGTCGCCGGTAAGGGACCAATAAAATTCCCAGGGAAACGAGGCACTCACCAGGCCAGAATCCTGGAGATTGCGATGTCCCTGGAAGACTGAGGCTAACTTCAAGATACCCGGTAGTAAAGCATAGTTTGTTCCACGAGGTTACCATACCTAGGCAGAAGTCAGCAACGGACGACACTTGGACAAAGCAGGTCACAAACCGCTCAAAAAGTTCAAATTATTGATAGGTTGTTCTGTGATCGTGATCACAAGCTTTCCGTTTTGTGTTGTCACCGCCTTTAAATAATAATTAAACGGTGTCGTTGTGAAAGGGTAAGCGAGTGTACCTGAGGGGCATACCACTCCAAGTCGCCCGTGGGCCTAAACGCACAAAACATGAGTATCGAAGGGTACTGACACTTGTCAGTCGATAGCACACACCAGTAATGCAAATTGACCGCTTCCCAAAACGCATCATCGCCTGGCCAGAAAGTCCGACCGGCTGTTTCGAATTCATCACTAAACACGAGTTCGTACGGATAGCCATCACTTCCAGTCCGGTAATATGCAGAGGAAGGGGTATCGGGATCGATAAGTCGCGGCAAACCCGGAAGATTCGGCACTTGACCAGTGTAGTTGATACCACCGAGGTTGTAGCCGGACGACTTGCTTGCGACTGACGTATAGTAGTGGATGATGGGGTACCCAGCAAAAAGAGTGATTAGGCCGACCACGAGGATAAAGAGCACTGAAGCATTTGCCCATCCTCGGGCAGAAAGAAAAGTGAAGGAGCTGTCGAGTGCTGCATCCTGCACGGGGTCTGGGTTGTGGAGAGCATCGTCTAGATCGGGATCCTTGGTATCCCACACATACGGCGGGACCGAAGACGAATTTGCAGTAAGTGCGCTCGGTATTTTCTCTCCTCCAGTCATGGAAGAGACCTCTGAAGGTGCAGCACTAAACCGAGAACTTTGAAAAGCGTTGTCACGGGCGGTTGACGGATTGTACTAAAGGATAAAGCATTGGGGAAGGATCAGAAAAAGGAGCGGCACAAGACGCACAGAATATGGTCCATAGCTGCTGCCAATCGCGCCGGTAGCAACACCCTGGGCAATCGCACCTCTACCTGACTGAAATTGACTGTTGACAGAGGTTGACCTGGCGGGCGGCCTCGACACCGACTGTGACCTTGGCATATTTGCTGGCTGGGGGCTCTGTGGTACTGCGTAGTATTCCTGGGCGGCCTGGGGTGGTTTGCGTTGCATGGATGTCGAGGGGAGGAGTACCACGAGAAACAGCCAGCGCTCAACGTGACTAGCCAAACCTGGACTCGGCACACGAGTCTCACGCATTCAACATCCCTGCCAGAATATTCTACATGTTCATTCGACAGACAGTCCCACTCCCACTCGCTCCATCGAACACAAAAAAGTTGGCTATGGGTGCTTCCCGTGCAGCCAGTGCCTTCAAAATATCCTGTCCCAACACCCCGCCAACCACAGCACATACTGGCGAAAATTCGTGAGGCGCCGTCGTGGAGAGCGTTCTGAAACGAACGTGTTAGCATCACGGCGCTGCGACATACGCCACTGGCACCCACTCAATCAGCTCTTGTGGAATGGTGTCAATCACTTGTTTGTTCACTTCAGATGCTTCCAACAATGAATTAGCTATCGACAAAAGCTGTGGGGCTTCGTCTAAACTCTCCGGGAGCTTCCCGGAATGGATGTGCTGGTACTCCCAGACAGCTTCATTATTCGCGACACGTCAGCAGCGGAGAAAACCCAATGTAAAAATCAACACACCAAGAACAGCATGCAAGACAGCCGGATTGAGTTCCTTTGTCTGCCTTCTTGTCAAAGCAGACCATCGGTGGCGCAGAGCCATGTGCAAAGGCGAGTACACCATGCTAGCTTTTAGATTACGAGGTGCGTCGCTCGGGGCAGATCGATCACTATCCCGATCAATGGGCGATTTAGCCAAAGGATGAACATACTCACGGGGAGATGTAATCATGCTTGAGCAAGTCACAGAAAATGTAGCCTGTCAGACCAAAAGTTCCTCCAGCGTAAAATGGCTTCCCGAAGCGGCGACAAACATCGTTCATGTGTATCTTCGCCGTGGTCAGCACGCCTAGGAAACGGATGCATGTGCACACGTGATGTCTTACCAACTTTTCACGACCCCCGTCGGTCACGCAAACAAGGTCGACACTCGCGACCAGCGCATCAAGGGGCTCCGGCTCTTGCAGCACTTCATGACTGATGGCCTGAACAGTGACGAGAGGATTTAGACTTTCTATCCGGGGCTTTGCAGCGTTCACTTTCTGTCAAATACGTCAGTCCAGCATCTCCGCAACTAATCCTTAGCGAGCCGGATAATAGAGATACCTTTTTCCCCACATCGTCGTCGCGAAAAAAGAAACCCGTTCCGAGGTCCTCTTGGGAAACGTCGTCTGTGTCAACAATGATGAGCTTTCCAATTCCGGCGAGGACAATGTTCTTGATAGCCTCGGTTGCGGTACCACGTAACCGCACGATGAGAATAGTTGCATTTCGCATACTAGTAGCTAAATGGTTAGTCTTTAGGCTAGCGGACAGATATCCGAGGAGCCCCACCGTTGCTGTGCTTCAAGACCCCATAGCCGTATCTGGCGGTCGTAGACAGCAACTTCGTCTATGAGAAACGAACGCGATAAAGCCGACGCGACCAACCTAAGTGCACGAAAAGCCACAATTCAACAAAGACTCACCCTCTGTGATTTGAACGGGGTTCAGTTTAGTGCTGCCTTCTTGGTCTGAGGACATGTCAATAAATCGGGATCCAATGTGCCAACACGAGTCGTGTCATGACACGTGATCAAGGGCGACAATAACATTTGGGGACACAACCACTATGTACTCTATTCAGACAAACAAGGCAAGTAGATACTGCGAGAGATTGAGTGACGCTAGCTAAACACACTTGAAAAGTCAAAGAAGTATGGTGATAGAAAATAAAGCGTTAGAACATCCGAGGTATCCTTTCACTGCTTGACGCGACATCTTGATCGTCATCGAGGCTGTTAATGGTGAATTCGTACCAGACAATGGTTGATAAAGAAACTGACAGATAGTTCCGTTCAATCTCGGATAGAATCGACAGGAAGTCCCCTGGGTTAGCAAGCATGGTTCGTGAGCAACAGCGCGAGTGACGAAGATCACTTACAGAGGAATGCATGTGCTCGCGCGGCGGATGCGGGGGCAGTCTCTGCTTTGCGGACCGCATCGAGCAGCGTAGAGGCAACAAATCGTACTTTATGGACCTGGAGAACGTCAGCTGAGTGAAAACACCAATTTGCGAGATCCCACCAATGAGGGTCCATTGGTAGCTATTGACTGAATGGGTATGCTATCGGGGTTTATAGCGTCATCCATTTCCGCATGTGATTGAAATCACCTGTGAAGGATATTAAGAAGATCACTGGCAACAGCTTCTCGGTCCTCCGCAATCTGGTGCTCGTCAGTCCTGCCCTGCAGAGAGGCCACAAGTTCGTCACGGTACTGTTCAATGACAAACCGGGCGAGTTGCTGTGCCAACACTGGTTACCAACTCGTGGGTGCACGGTGTTGAGAAATGGGTTACCTGAGTCACATACAAATTTGCTTGCATGACTAGAAACGGGTTCAACGCATTCGCGCGTGATGCCTTGGGGTTATCGAAAAAGTCTTTTACTTCTGCAAACGTCGCCTGCCTAAACCCAGTGCTACCTAACTCCGCTGGACGGTGGTCATTATGAGTCTTTAAGCGTAATGGCTCTGGAGCATGGGCAAGGGTTCCAAGGATCCGCGAGTGCAATGACTGGACCTCCTCGAGGCGTGCCGTGGCGAACTGTCCTTGAGGAGGTGATCTCTTGTCTACCCTAATGCGGACTAGTATTTCTCCCAGGAGGGCGAAAATCCTGGATATATAATTGAGGCCGGATATGATGGCAGTCTTCCCGTGTGGTTGAGGCAAATATACACTTGGTGTAATGCTGGATAGGGCAAAACAGCGTTGAGTTGATTGCTGCGGTTGCGGAGGTACGTACTATTCATCATCAATCTCCCTGGGAAAATGAACTGTACAGTCTTCGTCACGAAGACAGATGGGCCGTCCCAATAAAATTGACATGGACTTGTCGGCTTAAACAAACACAAAAGATGTTAGGCCTGACCAGAGCCGAAAGACGAGCACCCACCGCCAAAGAGCAGCCAGAAAGACCTGCGGCGCACCTCACATTCGATGGGGCTTAATCCTTCATAAGATGCCTCCTCGTGAATGCGAAGGGTGACGGCGATATGGACAGCCTCGCCGAAAGCCGCATTTTGGGTCGCTTCGTGTCCCTCGCAAAAGTGGTAAATGGAGTCGCTGAAGAAAAATCAGAGACGTAAAGATGAGAGCAAAGTCTTACAAATAGCGAATGACGACGTGTGTGGAGGTGGGGGGGTCGTACGAGACGATAGTGACATGCCGGCTAGCTTCATAACATGTCTGTGCGAGTTGGCGAACGACCGAACGTTGCATAGGAAGGTATGATCTCGGCATCTGCACCAGGGTCGACGCAACTGTTGACATGACGAGTGCAAAGAACAGGGGGTCCTGTTCCTCCCTGCGGGCGTGTAGATCTGCCATGAATGATGGTTTGTGAATGCAGGGGGTGAGTGGGTAGACGAAATCGAAGAAAAGGGCAATGATAAGCCCCATGGTGTCCCTGGGGGCGATGTCCTCCAAACGGTGGGGACGGCAGTAATGCGACAGAGGGGGGATAGCTGTTGGGGTGTGCATGTGGGCGGGGAATGGCTGGTGATACTTGTGGGCGGGGAGTGTGACATAGGAGTCTGATTTAGCGGCATTCGCCGGCGGATAGTGGGCAGAATCGGGTACGATAAGGTAACGAGAAGGTGATATGGGTGAGGACGCTGATCGAATTGACGGAGGAGATGGAGTGCGACGGGCAGAGATTGGAGATACGACGTCGTTCTCCGGATGGGATTGCTGAGCGGCTGTCTCTTGCAGACGACGCAGATACCTGGCGGAGGGTGAGTGGGTGTGGGTGTGGACGAAGAGCGGCAGACAGATTGGGGGGTCCTCTCTTCTTTGGCTGGTAGTCGTAGGTACAGGGCACACCGAGCGACGCGCAGTGTTTGCATGGCTGTTTGTGATCGTCGGGATTTTCTCGGACACAGCGCACCTTGCGAGACCTGCAAGCGTCACAACCTGATATCGTCAGGGCAGATAAAGCACGTGATGTCGTCTGACGCACTCTGGGATTGTCGCCTGTAAAACGAGACAATCAGCAACGATTTCGAGAGAGAACGAGAGTCATATCGACATCACCACCAGACTTGGACAGCTGAGACCGGATAAACCTCGGCACAGTTTCCATCAATTATCTTATCCGTTAATTACGTAATTTGATATCTACCTCAACGCTTGTAGCATCCTCTGTCTGCTCTCCCTGTCCACGCAGTGTCGTCGCACCAGACTCTCAATCGCGCGTCGCTGTCGCTTCTGTGCTCGGTCGCCCCACTCTGTCTTGTCCCGTACCAGCTCCACCCAGAACTTGAACGCCATCACGGGATCCTCCACCGCAAGGCAGGCTGTGATGCAATGCTTGCCCACATTCGGTGACCGCACGACGCTTCCTTCCCCAGAAGTGCGCACGACCCCCCATGCCCACCGCACGTTAGCTGCCAGCTGCTTCTTGTCCTCGCACACCGTCAGCCTCGCCCGAATTAGCGACACCATTGTCTTGGGCGACAGGGTCACCCCAAGTTCTCGTGCTCGATCAAGCATGTCTGTCACCAGCTCGGTATCTCCTTGCACGATGGCCTGGTGCAACACCGTCCCAAACGTGACACCGTCCGGTCGCAGTCCTTCATCAACCATCAGGTCCACTATCCGGCTTGCTGCCCTTGGCGATTCACGTGCCATCGCAGAAAGCGCAATATTCATGTCGTGTTGATCCGGTATCTCCAGTCGCTTGATCAAAGCCCGCAACGATCGGAGCCCTTCTACCGTCTCTCCAAGGACAAAGTATCCCCGTGCCAATGCACTGACGTTGAAGTGGTCGGCTTCTTCCAGTGGTAGAATCGTCTCCCGAAACGTTTCCAAAACTTGACGCGCAAATCGGTAATAGTCCGTCGCCGGACAATCCGCTTCGTTTCTCTCCATCTTCATCTTCGTCCGAGTCCACGAGTCCCGCCGAGCAAATAGACTAACCACTCGCAGCATTGTTCTTGCATTGCCAACCACGAACGCACGACCGTTGCCTAGAGAATATCTCTCCCACAGAGCCCGGGCTTCCGTTGCAAATCCTTGGCTGGCAGCTAGCGCAATGAAATGACCTCGATCATAGCGTGGTATAGGTTCCACCGCAACAACTGCTTGTTTTGCCAGAGAGCGTGCCAAATGCACGTTGTGTTTATTTCCAACAAGGTGTTTCATTAGCCATGTTAATGTCGCGCCTTGAGGTGGAGGGTAAACTGTCAACGTTTTGACTCGATGAGATTGAGTATGACTGTAGAACATATGTGCGAGTTCGCAGTCGCCTACACGCCTTGCCCGAGTGTAGAAAAGATGGATGGTTTGATGGGGAATAACTACACCACAGCGAGGATCCACGAGACGGCACATGAGCCAAGCGCATGCCTCGAACTGAACAGTAGAACATCTCTCCAATGCTGCATGCAACAACTTTAGCGCAAGAGGTGTCAAATCCTGCTTGAGTGAATCTTGCGACTTCATAATGGATGCAATGAACCCTACACCACGATAATGCCAATCCCAGTGCAGACAAGCACGCGCCAGAGTAGATCTCACAATTACCGCGAAATTATGCGCAAGTGGAGATGGAACATCTATCAGAAAAGCTTCGGAAGGTATATATCCATGATCGGAGAGGGTTTGAAAAAGTTCAATGGCTTCGCGATACCACTTGAGAGATACAAACTCGTCGATCAATGCGTACGCCAAGGAGACGGTGTCAGGAGGCCGGTAAGATACGGCGTTGGCGCTTGTCGGCGGTTCGAGTGATGTGAGGTGTTTTAGAAAGGAACAAAGGACAAAATCCACCAAGGATCTGTCTAGAGTCTCCAGGGTAGTGTTGTCCATGATAGTCTTGACTATGTGCAACACTGCTGGCACGGGCAGGAGAGAGAGACGATCATGGCCGTGAATGATCGTGAGTAGGGATAGCATCGTTTGTTTGTCCAACAGACCGGAATACCGATGAGGAACGCAGAGGAGGGACGCAGCTACCTCGACACGCTGCTCTTGACGGAGGAGTTGGTCGTCCAATATGTCTGCCGCAAGACCATCCACAATATCCTGAGATCCATGCCTGACAGCTCCCTCTGCGAGGCGGCAAAGAACGTCAGTGGGAAGGGAGGCAGACAACGCGCGGTTTTGGGCGCGTAATTCCGTATAGGCATCAAAAGGGTTGTGCTCAGTTTTCTTCGATACGACGTCTTCCGCCACCGGTTCAGAAGCCTTGGAAGTCTTTGGCACCGAATAGCGCGATACACCCAACACTCTTTCCAACAGGACGGGCCCTGGATCTGGGGGCAGGTCGCCGAGACTGGGGGCGGGCGCAACCCCCGGGGAAAATCCGCGAGTGACAAGATTGGCGTGGCCGTATCTGAGGTTGAAAGACAGTGTGTCGCGGACATGACCGCGGACGAGATGTTGAGAGGAAGCTGAGTTGAAGGCATGCGCTCGGCGAATACGGCGACAAAGTAACATATGTTAGCTACGAGATCAGTCAGTTTTTGTCCTATGAGAACACAAGACAGCTCACCGCATGCCGCATGTGTAGCCGGTTCTCGACGCCCTGGAGTTTGAACGCGACTGTTGTTGTCGCGAATGAAAATTTGGATTTGGGGAACTACAACAAACAATCACAAACACGCATGAGTGAAACATAGGATAATACATTGCTATTTAGCCCACATAGACGGTACATGGACTATTGATCACACAGATGATTCTGCAGTCATTCATAATTCAGAAGCTGTCTCCAATTCTCGCTCGGTAGATGCGCAAAGCAACGCTGATGTCGATGGTTCAGAGCTTCCCTGTGCATCGCATCCCATGTCCGAAAACGATGTCCCCATTTGCCATCTGGAGAAACTATTTCTCACCCGCGCTCCGTTAGTAGCCGCCCACGAAGAATTTTGCCCATGTGTGTCGGCGAATGGTCGTCCCCTGCTTCGGAGAGTAAGTAATGCCATCACACTGGGGAGCGGAGAGCCTGAAAATCGGACTTCGTTCTTTTCAAAGCTACCAGGGATGTTGAACAAGTTCCAGTGGACTGTTCTATGGCCCAGAGCCTCTGGGGTGGGCACGCCGAGGAAATGGCATAGTTCGGAGGTATGATTCATAGTCTCGAAGATAGAGCTGCCCAGCGAAAATATCGAGCCCGGAAAAGTATGGTTGCAGTTCTGGTGTGAGAACTTTGAAGTCAGCGTCTGTGACATCATTCCATATTCCCAGCTGCTCAGAAAAACATGATAGAACCCGAGCAACGGCAGAACGCCAGATACGAGAGCACGGTGGGCATTGCAGCTCAAAGGTGACAACCTTGGCATGTACCGATGTTGGGCATCGGTGAAATTCCGGTGAATTCCTGTCGCAAACCATCGCGCACAGACGCTCTCTGCGTTGCATCTTCTTCAATGCGAGCCCTGAGGTGCTGAAGATGGGGAGATTGGCCATAGTAACGGACAGGAAGACTGTCTTTGCTGAATTCATTTGAAAGCACCGACCACCCCGAACGCGATCGAGAGTGGCGCACAGAGAGGTATTGGTATGCACGAGAAAGACGGTAGGGAGAGTTTGCGGGGGCATTGCGTATATATTCACGACTACGCAGCAGGGAGAACAGTGTGTCCCTCTCGAGTTCATCGTGTGAGGGAGTGTGGAATGAGGGTGGCTCGACGTGCAGTCGTTCCCACTCAGTATTAAGGGTCTCCTGAAGACAAGCACATGTCTTCGTCACCACTTCAGAGAGCCACTCCGGGGTAGACGGCCCAAGCTTGCTTAAGTGTCGGAGAACCTTGCACGCCATCAAATGATGCAAGGCACGACGATAATTTGCGTTGTTCGCCTCCCTCACAAGAGTGCACATGAAGAATAGTGTGAACCTTTTGTAGGAGTCACATCCAAGGGAAAACGACGAAGTGAAGCTTGGATTGCCACCCTGATGAAAAGCCAAAGGGGTCCAGAAGTGTCCCATTGGGCGTCCCTCCTTGTAGAGGCTCGAGCTTTCCCCCTTCACGAAGACGACCTCGATGTCCTGAGGTCGTATGAGAAAAGCAAGGATATATGCATATAAATAGAACCTGTGAGTGTACCTCCTGTGCACATTTCACGCAGTTGAGAGGTGACACAGGGAAGAGTGGCTTGCAAATTATCTAGCATCTTTGCAATGCGACACCACTGAGCATGTTCGGTCGAGTGCTATGGCTGCGAAGGATGGACAAACCCGGGTGAGCTCGTCGTCTCAGGGTAGGAATCAGAGGATGATTTCCTTTTCGGATTGCATCCTTTGCCATGGGTGCCAACCAGTCGACGAGTTCGCAAACCCAGGCATCTCATGCACTTCATGTCCTGCGCGTCACACCGTCGTCCCCGGCATCGCATACGTCCATCGAGCCCTTCTTTGACTTCATCGTAGGCTACAACGACATCGATTCCTTTTCTTCCAGGACAGAACTCGATGCTGCCGAACTGGAACAAATCGTGGAACAACACGAAGGGAGGGTCCTAAATCTTCTTGTGTGGAGTAGCAAGACCCGCGAGACACGAGGTCGGTGTCCTTTCGCGTTATGACCGAGCCCTCTAATCACCAACCACAGTGGTGCCCATCGTGCCATCTCGTGCGTGGGCTCTCGTGCAGCAGGCCAGTCTTCCACTCGAGGACTCTGGCACCGCACCGCAACCGTCCCTACTTGGCCTTAGCATGCGGATGTGTGAATTCGAATCTGCCACTGACAGTGTATGGCACGTGCTTGAAGTGATGGAGGGTAGTCCTGCCGAGAGTGCTGGTCTGGTTCCGTATGGAGACTGGATCATTGGTTGGTCTGGCGGTGTTCTTAGCTCCGAGAACGATTTTTATGATCTCGTGGAAGCTGTATGGTTGTCCCTTCATGGCTGGCAGTTTTCTGACTTGTACCATTCCAGCACGTGGACAAACCATTGCGGGTCTATGTCTATTCCTACGATTTCGAGTATGCTTTTTATCTCCAAATTTGCTCAGTCGGCACTCACATCATTGTAGTAACCTCCGAGAGGTTGTTCTTGTTCCAAACCGTCATTGGGGCGGAGATGGTTTACTGGGATGCGTCTTTGGGTGGGTCTCACTCATTGTTTCACGTCAGCTACGATAAAAATTATGTTAGCTTTGGATATCTGCATCGCATCCCATCTCAGTCCACAGATCGTAAAGCACTCGCTGCATTACACGAACACTCTGACCTCGAGGAACAATCGCTCTTCGCCCCTGTCGATGGATCCCTAACCACAATCACACCTAGTCCTTCAACCCTAACAATGGCGCATCCTCATCCCACGCGCGCCAGGGAGACTCGTCGGACAATTGACCACGTCCTTGCACGCGACGCTCAATCCACTTCGCGCCCTAGTACTCCAAGACGTTCGACCTACACCCCAGGGCCTTCTCAACCACCTGTTACGAGCCGCTCCTTCGGCTCTCCCCTCAACGGTGATTCGTCACCCCAATCATGATTGCGTTCGCACACTCAAAGGGTCTACACACGTCAAGGGACAGGAGCGACACCAGGTCCGTACTCGATTGCAAGCACTAGGTACCAGCAGCTCAATACACACAAGGCTTCACGGAACACGGCGCGCGGAGATGAGGAGAATAACGAGGGAGATGAAGGCGATGTCTCTGATGGGAACGGCAGCGTTTCGGGGACGGACTTTGGCAGTCTCACAAGCGTTGAATAGCTCCAGTTTCAGGACATGCTCTTCTTTGACTCCTCACTTCACGTTATGAAGATAATTGCAGTATATTTGCTTGGTGGGGAAGCGGATAAAGCATAAGCCTATCTCAAGATTGCGTACATTTATATAAAATCGCTATGACGGTCGAGGTATACCAAGTAGCTCTCAAAGATGTATATAGTTGCGCGGCTAGGTCTCCGGTGATTCGGCATCGGCCAAAGTTCCAGTGCGTGGATTGAACTCCAGTTGAAGGGCGATGGTGGGCCATACTTGACGCCTGTCAGCATTGTGTTGAACAGATAAGCCGAAGAGACAGACCTTCTTCAAAGCCCGGGTGACGTCCATTACGGATCTGACGCCATACGTTGCGCATGGCCTCCGATGACCGAATCTCACCCCAGTGTTCCAAAAAGTAGCTTACTTGTACCTTTCGTACCTCTGCAAAAGTGGCCGAGAAGGGAGAGAACACCTCGAACGGAATGTTCTCTATAGTAAGGGATTTTTGGATATGCTGACCACGTTGAACATAGCCCAAAACATGACAGATAACTTCGCCTACTTGATACGCCCTTTCTCTCAGCTCCAAGAGACCGAGCTCTACGAACGCAGGAGTTGGTTTATGACGCGCGCGCTGTAATCCACTTACTATCGGCCAACCGGTACACTGCTTTTGCAGAACAGGGCGCCGGCCGCCCTGGTCGACATAGTTGCCACTTCCTTATCCACTCTTGCCTTGATGAGGGGTTGTCGACGTTTGCAGGTCTCGCACTGTCGTGTAAACTTGATTGACTTTCAGAGGGACCTGAAGCTATTCCTCTCTTCGATGGCAAGACAGCTATAAAGGATGATGACAAGGGAGCAAATACGATTGTGTCTGTGTAGATCTGCCATGCTGTCAGTGATAACCGAGAACTCGCCAAAGTGGCGTCATACATAGTAAAGAACGGCTTTATACGTTGCATAAGCGACATCACCTACTACAACCCGCTGTTTCTTTGGGCCTGGAACAACCGGTGTTCCTGGCACAGAGGGGAGACTATTCACGGATTCTGGATCAGTCATGAGGGATACATTCTTGCGTCTTGGGGAAGATGGGTGAGCGAGTTTCAGTTTAACGTTACGGGATTCGTCTCCTTGCGCACTGGTAGAGGTGTTGATCTCTGTGCTCGCAGTAGCTTCGGAACGTTTGGCGGTGCTATCTCCGGCTATCGAATTTTCATCTGTTGTACGGGAAACGCCAATTTCTGGAGTATCAGCTTCGATGGTACCATCAAAGCCAGGCTCATCTAGGGGGTTTGATATGAAATCTTCTTCTTCATCGTCCGAATCTTCGGCTTGGCGAAACAAGTAAGCAGAATCTGACGCAGCATCCTCGTCGTCATTATCGGGTTGGGGATGTACCATACGAACATCAGTAGAAGCTTCCACGAAACCGGAGCTGAACACTAGGAACGATTAAACATATTATGCACAACTGGGAAGGAGGGCATTACTGGATCGAAAATAATCGGCACGTTGAAGTATTTTCTTGTTGCCGTATATGATTCGTTTCTCCCTGGGTCTACTTCTCTTCGGAACTACGAACTCAACATCAGAGTAAAGGGGATCATCGAGGAGTGTGCCCATGCACTCCAAAAAACTCTTTGGAACGGCTTGTGAAGGCGTATCGGGTGGCTGCGTTGGGGGCTGCGGTGAGGACGTGATAGTGCATATAATCAAGAACGCGTCCGTGTCTTTGACCGTAGTAGAATGGTAGTAAACGTGGTCTCTCCTTGCGAACTGGGCCCTATGGAGAGTATATAAAGCTTGAAGATCCATGATCCATTGGTATCGTACCATCCCCAGTTTGCAGTCTATGAAGATGTGTGAGGAAATTCGCTGCGGCAGATCCCTGGGCCAAACCTTTGAAGAGAACGAGTGGTTGTGAGCCTCTTTAATATTAAACAGTACTGTTTTTCCTAAACTAGAGGAACAGTGGCACAAAAATGCAGCAGGTGTGCGTCAGAGTTACCTTCGCAATTCAAAACTGAACTTGAAGACGCCTTCTCGGAGCCATCTGTCGGTGGAGATGGGTGCGATGGAGGGCTCATATCGACGGAAACATACTTTCCGTCTATAGCGTTATCCTTTTCCTCCGCTGCTGGCTGAAAGAGGTCAACAGATGCTTTGGGGCGATTAAACTTGCACACGGACCTCGCAAGAAAGGTACAGGCTAACATAACCCCCGCTCTCGGTGCCCGAGTTCGCATAAAACAGGATCTGAGCATGATAAGAAGTCAAGTAGATGGCGTCAAAAAGAGCGCACCTGCCACCGGCCACCCCCAAACTTGACTGACTTTGTCACTTTTGACTTTGTCTCCCCCTTGCTGTTTGATCACTGTAAGCATGGTGACAGGCAGGGTTTGAAGCCCTACCTTGCATCGAACAAGGTCTTGAGTCCCCGTAGCTTCCATTCAAAGGTGATCGTAGAGCTCTCGTCGGCATCCTGGGCCTTGTCCATGGCGGGGCAAGGGCAAGTTGGGCATGAGGAGATAACCCCTGTATAAGGTCACGTGCACTCATACAAGCACGTACTGGCGTTACTAAAGTACTGCCTCGCCGATGGTGTTCCAGTACCTCTTGTAGATGGCGACCGAGGACCATTCCACCCGTCTCGTTAGAATTACGGGTATCATCTACCAATTATTGTTCTTTCTGCCATCTCTGACACCTCTACTTGCAGTTCTGGCCGCCAACTCCCTCTACAAGCGCGAGGTCTTTAGTCTCCCTGACCCGTTCGCTGTCGTTTCCGTGGATGGTGACCAGACTTATACCACCAACGCAATCAAACGCACTCTTTCTCCAGCATGGAACCAGCATTTTGATATGTGAATTAACTTTTCTGTCGAGTATGTTCCTGTCATTCCTCACCCCTCACATAGCACCATTCGGCGTTCGTCCAATATAACCATCCAGATATTCGACCAGAAGAGATTCAGGAAGAGAGACCAGGGCTTCCTTGGCCTCGTCAGGCTGAGTGGGGACGAAGTCCTTACTTTCTCTGCCAACGGTCACGGTAACTTATTTTTCCTTCCATCGTTCCCATCCTCACTGTCAAAACTATCAGGTCTCATTAGCAAGGATCTTACACAATCGTCTACTGGTGCCCAAGCGTACGGGAAACTCCTTTTTTCCCTCTCTTTCCCCGGAGGTTCACGGGTACAAGAACAAGCGCCCAGCGTCACTGCACTACAGCCTTCGGATGAAGCATCCTCCAGACTATTGCAACAACGCAGGAGTACTCCTTCTCTTCGCACAGAACCATCATCCCACCCCCGCCATCCATCCATCCCTTCCCTCACTCCAAGCGCGGCTTCCACCCGTCCCCGCACGTCTGGTGATCCCCCCCTCTCTCCCGTTTCGCACACACCGCTCCTTAGACCTCGGGCAAGCACTCCGGGCGGACTTGGACGTGGAACGTCACCCGTCGAAAGTTCATCTAGCACAAGTTCAGTTCACCGTGATGAAGTTGGCCCTCTTCCCCACGGATGGGAACGTCGCTTCGATCCGAACGGCAGAGCGTATTATATCGATCATAACAACCGTTCTACTAGCTGGCATCGTCCTCCTCCCCCGCCAGAAACTCCTTCCCAGGATTTATCACCGTCCCGTTCGCTATCAAATCCCCCACATTCCTCCAGTTCCAATGGGATTTATGCTGACGTCCCACTACCGGAGGGATGGGAGGAGCGTCGTACTCCTGAGGGGAGGCCATACTTCGTGGATCATCGCACAAGGTCCACGACATGGAATGATCCGCGATCTTCCCAGGTCACCGTCGCAGCCACCTCGGTCTCTGCTACTGCTAGTGCCACCCTTGGACCACTCCCATCTGGATGGGAGATGCGGCTGACATCAACCGACCGCGTTTACTTTGTTGACCATAACACGCGTACAACGACCTGGGATGATCCACGGTTGCCAAGCAATTTAGATTCGAGTGCTCCGCAGTACAAGCGCGACTATAGGCGAAAGGTGATCTACTTCCGTAGTCAGCCTTCTATGAGAACCAAGGATGGCAAATGTGAACTCAAGATGCGGCGAAACCGGGTCCTAGAAGACAGTTTTGCTGCCGTCATGAAGCTACGTGGTGATGACATCAAGAAGAGGCTGTTTATCAGATTCGAAGGTGAAGATGCTCTGGACTATGGAGGAGTCTCCAGGTACGACAAAAAACGCATACTTGGCTCATTGCTGATAATATCAGGGAATGGTTTTTCTTGATTTCCCATGAGATTTTTGATCCATCGTATGGACTCTTTCAATATTCCGCACACGACAATTACACTCTTCAGATCAATTGGATGTCGGGAATTAACCCTGAACACTTGACCTACTTTAGGTTCATCGGCAGGATTATGGGATTAGGGGTCTTCCATAGACGGTTTTTGGACGCTTACTTTGTTCCAAGCTTCTATAAGATGATTCTTGGGAAGAAATCATCTCTATCGGATTTGGAGGCCGTGGATGCAGACCTGCATCGGAGTTTACTTTGGATGCTGTGAGTACCATTCTATGTTTCAGGGATTAGCTAACCGCATCGGCATGGATACTAGGAAGAACGATATTACGGATGTCCTTGACGAGACCTTCTCCGTGACTGAGGACCGCTTCGGGGAAATCATCGAGGTACAACTCAAGCCCGACGGAGCCAACATCACTGTTACCGAAGAGAACAAAAAGGAGTATGTTGAAGCTGTCGTTGAGTACCGCACCAGGACCAGAGTAAAAGAACAATCAACTGCGCTCCTTGAAGGATTTAGGGAACTCATTCCTGGAGAATTGATTGACGTGTTTGATGAACGGGAGCTGGAGCTGTTGATCGGTGGTATGTCCGAGATCGATACGTACGTTCTCCCTCACATCGCGGCTCGACGACGAGACGCTTAATTTTGCCAACCTCAGAGATGACTGGATCTCGTACACCGATTACCATGGCTACGAGAAGACGGATCAGGTTATTGAGTGGTTTTGGCAATGCATCCGAAGCTGGCCAATGGAACGCAAGGCGCGTCTACTGCAATTTGCAACAGGAACATCACGAGTTCCTGTCAATGGCTTCAAGGATCTCCAGGGGTCGGACGGACCCAGGAGATTTACGATCGACAAGTCTGGGGATCCGTCACAACTGCCCCGGAGTCACACATGCTTCAACAGGATTGACCTGCCTCCTTACGAAGATTATGAGAGTCTGGAGAGGAAATTGACATACGCTATCGAGTACGTGCAACGTCTTTGTCCAGCGATTGGATACTAAACCACTATACAGGGAGACGGAAGGGTTTGGAGTGGAGTAACGGACTATTCCTCATTTTTGATCATGCAATTTTCATCGTTCGTGGTGTATGTCCTTTTCATGAGGGTGTTCTACTTTTACGCTTGGTGTCATCTATCAGGATAGTACATATAATTTACCAGAGCGTTGTTCTGTGCCGTGTAACTTACAATCCATATGACAAACTTTATAATTGTCGAGTTCCCACCTGTCTCGCGAGAAGCGTCATGCGAATAGTGCGCTGAGTTGGGATAGACAGTTGCGTCTGACTCCCACTTAGACTCACTTCACTGAGGGGAACACGTACCTCAGTGACCCAGTCATCACAAAAGTTGCGAAATCCCGACTTGCCGTGACATGCGTGACACCTGACGGTGAGCGTGACATACAGCACCATAAGGAAAAAGGCAAAAGTCTAACGCTGACTAAAAATGTCCTAAATCGGACTATCGCGTCTAATGGTGACTAATGGTGGCTCACTTAGACGCAGCGCGAGCAAAAAGCTGAATTAGTGTAGAATACTCAGTAGTCACTAAAGAAAGGTAACTAAAGGAACTACGGTGCGATGTACCAAAGATTAGGTAAGCAGGATTACCATATATATCCTAAATATCCAACACTCCCCCTCAAGCTGTAGCTGGGAGGCGAAATGCTTGCCTCTAGGGTAGCAAATGAAAAGGATAAAACAAATGAAAAATACCATGAATGGTTATGTATAAGTTGTCCGAGGTAGTCCGTATGCGTCCGTGTTGAGTCGCGTGACTGCCTAATCGGGTAAGTCGCGGCTCGGCTGGCACTTGCCTCAGCGTGCGCGCTCGCGTTCCTCAGGTCGTAGCATCATCATGCGCAGGTACGTGACCTTCGTTTAAGGTCTTCTACTAACCTCTATAGTTCATATATACAATTTTTGAAGAGTCCGGGACGGTCGCATCGCCGTTCGGCTCGGTAGGTGCGTATTTCGCCTTGCTAACGTTTGTAAATTCGACTTGAGTCGTCCACGTCGACGCGGTGGATTCGGCTGGGTGTGAGATCGTCGAGAGTGGTTGTGGGACGCTATGGGTGGCCCAGGTACGTGCCTCGTTGGTCGTTATCCGAGTCGGCGCTGACGTGTGTGGTCTTCAGCCAGCGGTATCATTCCGACTCGTTTCGAGTCGTGGCGCGCGCCGCTCGTTGCGCCATCAATCCGGGGTCCTTTCCCATTCGTTTCATCTCCATCCGCATCATTTAGACGCGTTTCGGCATCCTCTTCACCTCTCGACTCGCCTTTCTTTGCCGCTGGCCCTCTACCTCGACGTTGCGCGTTCGTTTCAACTTCCCGCGTGGTATCGCTGTTTTCGGGACGTTTATGGGTGCTGTGGACGTCGTTGGTATCGGCTGGTGCGTCCGTTTTGCGTTTCGGATCGCCTAGGCTGACTTCTCGCTCCAGGTAGCCTTCTGAGCTTGTATTGCGACATTGCACGATCGTTTCGCTGGCGCGCGTGGTATTGGCGTGTCCGGCGTGTCCCTGGTGTCCAGGTAAGTCGTTTGGACCGTTTGTACCGCTTTACTGGCGCGTTCTGACGTGTTCCGCAGCTTCATCGGCGTGTCCTCGACATTCTCGGCACTCCCTGGTGGTCCCGATGCGTCCGCTTCGGCTTCTGACTCGACCGGCTCGTCTGGGTCCATCCCAGGTAAGTCTTCGTCAGCCTTTCGTCCCAGTCGTTTCTGCTGGTGTACTGACGTGCTCTTTGCCATTTTAGGTCGGTTCCTACCGTCGTCATCGCCATCAGGTGCCACCGTTGCGTCCGCTTTGGCCGCCGCTTCGAGCTCGTCGCTCGCCGATCCGCTGTACTCCCCCTCGAGCTCGAAGCTCTGGGGACATTCCACTTGTGTTGGAGCTATATTGGGTGGTTCTGGAGGTATGATGGGGTTCCTAGGTGCGTCGTTGTTGCCTCGTGAGGTGCGCTGATCACTTTCGTCAGTCGCTGTGGTCGATCGTACGTGCTCTGTTGCACGTGGTCTCTCCCCCGCGATCGACTCCGTTCGACACGTTCGCATGCGCTCCCCCTCAATAGGTGCGCTTGGGTGCTCTTCCTCTGCCTCATCGTTACCTGCGTCTGTGCTTTGATGCGTGACGCATTCACTTGGCTCGTCAACGGTATCGCTGGTCTTGGCCTCTGTTGCGGTCGGTCTAGTATGCGCTTCCCGTGCGCATTCCTCTGCGCTATCCGGTGGTACGGTAGGTCCATCCGGTTCTTCTTCGCCGCGCGCATCCATTCCCTGCACACCTTCGTGCGGGTTTGGTTCCCTCGACTCCTTCGACTCCTCTAGGTCGCCGGCCCGTTCCCTTGCGCTCTCAGCTGCGTCGGGTAGCTCTGGCGGTACGTCTGGATGATGCATGTCACCCGGTGTGCCTTCAGGGTCCTCCGGCGTTGTGTCTGGATGTTCGTGCGATGCGTTCGATGCGCTCGCGTCGCCGGTCTTCGACAGACTTGGTATGTCGTCGGCAAGTGGGGGCAGCGGTTGAGCTATGCTCGCCGCGCGTTCTTCATGGCTGCAGGTACTGGGCTTGGCGTTCGTGCGGTCGACCCTCTCGTCGCCGTGTTCATGGCTGTCCGCTGCGACGGGTTTGCCGGTGGGGGTTTCGTCTGCGACCTCATCGCCCAGACCCTCTCCACCTGTCGCTCTGTCCCTCACGACCTTTACCATATCTTCTTCGCCATCCTCTGTGCTTGCCCTCGCCATCTCGGTTTCTTCGACCGCTTCCCCAGCTCGGTGCCCGGCTTGTTCGTCAAGCGGCGTGTCTGGTGGGTCGGGTGAGCTGTCCGCTGCCGCTGTGGGCCTAGCGCGCTCCGCGTTTGGGTTTCTCGTGTCAGCGGTCTTCTCGTCGACCTGCCGACCTGCCGTTTTGGCTTGTTGGGGCTGCGTCGTGGCTGCGCGGTGGACTCCCGTGGCCGCGTGTTCGCTGTCCATGCCGCTCGCTCGAGTTGCGAGGCTTACGCTGGCTTCGCTAGCCTTCTCGACGTTTTCGATGGCCGTTCGGGGTCGGGGCTGGACTATGGCTGCGCGGTGGTCTTCCGTGGCCATGCTTCCGCCATCTCTTGTCCTTCGGCCCTTCTGGCCCTTCGGCGTTCTTTCAACCCTTTCTCCTACTCTTCCCTGGCCATCTCTGGTCTGCCTTGGTTTTCGACGCGTCTGGTCCTGGCGGTTTTCGACTTTGGCGCATTGCGCAGCCACTTGCGGTGTCGCACGAGTCTGAGTATCGACTAAGTATAGGGTAGCTCGTAGCGTAGCCACTTCAGTCCTGTCGAATTTTCTCGTGAGATGCTGCCAGTATGCATGAGCTGTCTCGAGCTGTAACATGCCAATAAAAATCGAATTTGGCAAATCCGAGATAATGAGGCATTTTGCATAGGCATCGAGTTGTTCGTCTGGGTCCGAGACTCTCCCATCGAGGTAATTCCTAAGGTTTTCGGCCTCGATAACATTCTCGACTTTCTCGCGCCATTCCGACCAGTTTTTCCCGTCCGGTCTCAGTTCCGGTATGCTGGCCATTGGTGGGATTCGAGTTGGGTGAGTGAACTTGGTCACTGAGCTACAGCAGGGCTCATAACCTGTAGAATACTCAGTAGTCACTAAAGAAAGGTAACTAAAGGACATCACAAAAGTTATGCAAACATGACATTGTACGACATTCGAGTATCATACAGTATCTGCAATATCAGCTACTATCATGTATGTCACCTTTCCAGGGACAATGGTATGCAATCCCATCTAACATTATTACAGCTGAAAGCAGACATTTACACTGAGCAACAAGACTGTTGCAATGTTTGGCAATTTTGTAATGTTTGTGGTGTAGTATGTTATTGTGTGGGAATTTCGCTTAGCAGTAGAGAAGCGAAATGAAACAGACACTCTTGGATATCTATAGCATCTTAGATCAT